>WUAP02117774.1:0-15435 GCA_015163945.2 Stichodactyla helianthus | reverse complement strand
TCTCTCCTCTCCTCTTCTCTTCTGTCCTGTCCTGTCCACCTCTCTTTTCCTCTCTTTTCCTCTCTTGCCTCCCTCCCACTCCCTAAAAGAGCCAAATTCATACGTTACACCTAACAATCTTATTTTAATTCTTTCTAAAGATGTCTATTGTTCATAGTTTAAACCCAAAACCATGTTAATCAAAAACAAATTACTCTTAAATAAAACAAATTCTGTGGAGACCTTGTTCCCCCAAAACAAAAAGACCTCATGCTGCTCCAAGCACCACTTCAAGACCATTCCACACATTTTTAATGACTTGTTTAGGCTAAAATTTGAATGAATGAATGAATTGTTCTTAATCTTATCTTCACAGGGCTTTTTTCCTCCTTATCAGCTTCCTGAACCAATTCATCTGTGGGATATTTATCTATATTTACCAGGTTCTGACTCCTAAACTCCCAAGTCCATAACCGTAGTCCGTCCCTGATTTTCCAATTAGATGAAGTATTTTAGGCCTAGAGATTTTGGACATTGAATGAAAAATTTTTTTTGAAATTACCTGAATTTAATATCCTACGCATATTGGATTTTTAAATTTTGTTTAAAATTTATAGTTTAAGACAGAAAAATGTAGTGAGGTTTTTGAAATATCTCCACTTTTTTAATTATAAAAAGCTCCACATTAATACCTTACGCTTCACTACTGGTGTTTTTCCTCACTGCAGGTCATAAACAGTGTGTCAGTCTGGACAATTTTATAGCCGAATTGTGCAAGTTCGTTTGATAAAATAGACATGTGTTTGGCAAATTAACTTCCGACTTGAGACAACATGTCAAATTAAATTAATTTTCGCTGCTTTTGGGGGTCAAATTTGAAGCAGTTCTCAACCACGCTGCGAACCTTTGGTAAGCTCTGTAAAACGGAATCCCGTTGAGCTGTCATCTGAACTAGCAAAAATTACAAAGAAAATTATGAAGTGAAGGATATAAATGCTATCGAGTAAACCTGTCTCTTTACACCCAAATTTTCCGAAAGTATATGTGAATGTAGAGGAATTTTTTTCATTCAAATAATGAATTACAGGCTCCAGTAAATTTTTTATGCAGAGAAATAGAGAGTTAAAAGTGAACTTATACAGGAAAAAACCTTATACGTTTTCATAAATCCTTAAAAACGAAGCAAAAGTTTTTCCCACGCTGTAAAATCTGCACGCTTTCTTGGCCTTTCGCTTGACTCGCTCTCGACCACAGATCAAAACTCACTGATACAAACAGTTGCAAAATTATCATAAGGAATTATTTTTGATTTAATATTCAAACGTCTTCCGCTTAGGTCAACCAGTTTTGTCCTTAGTATTCCCTAGGTCTGCATTAATAATTTCTTTATGAATTCCGTAATTCTTCGTACAAGTAAAATTATCAAAACGACCCCTTTACTGGTTTAAGGACGATAAATAATTTTCCGGTTACTCTAAAGAAGTTCTTGAAAAACACGCCGATAATAAAACATACCACAGCCGAAACAAAGAACAACTTCTATAGCTTATTCCCTAAGTATTTATACCTCTTATTAACACTATTTTAGAGCTTAAGTTGAGTTCACTTAGCTAAATTGATATCAAAATTTGTATTTTCAATGTACTTATCACTGAACTTATGTAACTCAACCGTAGGTGTACTCTTATCGTGGTAAGTCACGCTAAATAAGGATTGAATTATATAAAAGAATGCTTGCGAGTTTAAAGCTGAATTACTCCTTGAAAAATAGTAGGGATAAAAGGCTTTTATAGTGCTCTTATCGTTTGAAGTTTGAGGGCAGTTTAGTGGTTTTTCCGCTAAGAAAGTATCTTACCTTTCGGTGTGTGATCGCCAGGAAAGTGGGCCAAAGTTACCGATGTAGCTGCAATAATCGTAAAAAATACGTTGAAAATCCGCATTTCATCCTCTTCCACACAATCGCTTGAAAATATTAATATAATGCGTCGTAAAATGAAGTGTATTTAAGCAACAATGACGATCAATTCAGCACAAATTTATCCGTTCGCGACAATGTGTTGGTGATAAACAACACGTCAAGTTTATAAATGCTGATCAACGCATGTCAGAAAGACGACCAAAAAAATGGAAAACGCTTGACTTCCAAGTTCTTTTAGTTAAGAGCTTGTCTTATAAGCGAGTTTGGGGTCAAATAGGTCGTTCTATTTTGCCCAAGGTGTTTTCTGTCTCTCTGATGGTCTGGTGTAAACGAGTTCCGATCTTTAGGACGGCAAGCATTGAAGCAATGCTGATCTTTATTCAACGCGATTCATGAATAATTCGTTCATTCACGCTGGTTCGGACTGTGGTTCATGAAGAGCCACTTATAAACACTTCAAGAGTCGGCACAGCTAATATTTCACCCCTTGGAATATTTCGATTCGGATGGTTTCGAAATAAAAAATAAATTTTTAATGTCAAAATTAAGATTGTGAACTGACAACTTGAAAGTCGCTGGCTTCTTTTTTTCGACTTTTTTTGGCATTTATAAACTGAATTTGGTTCGCGCCAAATGAATCACGCAAAATATAAATTGATATAAAACAAACCGGCGTCTGTGTGTCATCTTTACAATGTTATGAAAAAAATTCCTTTTTTAATCCATGAAACATAGTTCTAATGAGAGTTGGTTGTCAGTAAATTTTAATATCTAAGACTTCCCAGAATTATTTTGAAATGTGAATTCTAAAACCTTTTTAATTTTTTAACGCGTTTTTAGAAATAGATTGGAAGTGTTTTGAGGCTCTGTTAGTTAATTTTCATTAATTTATTATACTACATGTAAGATAAATATATCCCGCAAAAGCTCCGACTTCAAGCCGCCTTTACAGCTTCTGGAAGATTCTAGATTCAGGTTGGCCCTAATAGGCCCCTTGCACCACGTCGGAATGCAGCTGAATTTGGAGGGCAAGACAAAAGAATCTCAACTCCAGAGAACCAGAGACCTATTGTCTTGCCCTCCAAATTAGCTGCATTCCGACGTGCTGCAAGGGGCCTATTAAGGACCGAGTTTTTGACTGAGGTTTTTTGGAGTTTATTTAACGAAATGGTTTTCCTTCTCTGCCGTACCTAAACTCTACGTATGGCAAAAGCTACCATTATACTAGAAATCATAGGATTTGTTTATTAGAATTTTTTTCAAATTCATATGACTAAAATTTTGTAACCGAGCCGGAACAACAACAACAACAACAACAACAACAAACAACAACAACAACAACAAACAACAACAAACAACAACAAACAACGAAGAAAAAAGAAAGAAAGAAAGAAGGAAGGAAAGAATGAGGAAATAAAAAGTTTTTCATGGAACTTTTTGCAGCAGCGAAGAGGATACTTGAAGAAGAACGAATGGTTAAGAACCGAAAAGTGAGTGGGAATTGAAAAGTAGAAAAAATGATGGAAAAACAAAGAGAATTAACTGAGATAATATTGAGGATATAACTTCTGGGCTGGTGGCGGGAAGCCTGTGGTAATATTGCAATTCGAAATTGTAATTTACCTGAGAATAAAAAGGAGACAAGACAGAATTGATGATCTCTGAAAAGATATAAATAAAAAATATATGAATAAAATTAGTGTTCAGAAAAGTCGCCAGAAAAGTCGGGAGCCCGGTGTTTCTGTTGTCATGACTTTCAAATGGTTTCCGCATAAATTAAAATACAGACCGGAAGTGTGGAAGCCTTTTGTATGTTGGGTCCCGTTGCCATAGCAATTCGTTCTAGAAACTCAAATCATTGACAAAATGGCTTCTTGGAGTCCAAATAAGTTAACTTTATAACCATTTAGCGGATTAATTTTAAAAGGTCGCCAAATTCAAATCAAACCGATGGCTTTGACGAAGAAGAAGAAAAACCCAAGGTCTATTCCGTTTGATATTTACATCAGACTCACACCGACGGGAGAAAAATTCCTTTTAAAAGGTGTTAACTCAGAAATGAAGGTCCGAGCGCTCAAATGCTACGTTGAGCTAGTCGTTGGAATTCCAAGTAATTTACAGAGACTTCAGTATCTTGATGAAGGAGATATGATGGACGATTCGGACTTGAGATACAACGACGTAGTCGCTGGCGCTACGATTAAATTAAAAATCTGGCGCGCTTGGGAAGGTCTCGTAGCCTCAGCAGCGCGGGGGGACATTGATAGTGTATATAAACAGGATATTGTAGTTTCTAAAGACTGGGAAAGACTTGATCCAGTGTTGTACAGGAATAAAGTCGCGGTAACGAACGAGAGAGCCGCTGTAGCTCTGTTTATAGCCGCTCACAGAGGAAATATGGAGTTAATTAGAAGTTTATTAGAGAATAGTACGGCTGACGTGAACATGAAGACTCCTTTTGGGCGAACACCGCTTCATGTGGCCTCTTCTCAAGGACATTCGCTTTGTATTGATACAATGCTCGAGAAGGGTGCTTCTATTGATGAACCGGACGAACAGGGAAAGACACCATTAATGATTGCAAGTCAGTGTGGATTTAAGGACAGCGAGAGGCATTTATTTTTATTTCAGTGGCAGACAAGAGCAGCGAGAATCAAGTCTCGTAAGAAAAACACCCCATTAATGATGCACCAACAATTTGATTCGAAGTTCCCTATATGGTTCAAAGGAAGGCATGCGCAGGTCTATTACTGTCAAACCCTACCCCCTGGGGAATTCGCAGGGACTGGTCTTGACGCACCTCGTAGGAAACCCAAGGAGAGTGCACAGGAATGGCACGGCAGAGAAACCACAGAATTGGAACTGCCACCTATAGCCGAAACACAAAATGCAAATTATGGTAAGAAAGAATTCTATAACTGTTTTTTTTTGGCCACTTGAAGTGGAGCAGATTTCATATGACTGGTGAAAGGTCACGGCACGAACATGATTGTAACACAGTCAAGGCAAGGCAAGGCACAGCAAAATTCTAGAATACATCATGGTTGCAGCAAGGCATGCTTACAGCAATGACCGTGCTATGACCTTTTCACAGTCATGCAAAATCTGCTCCATAGTACCACAGACCAGGATGGTGAACCATATCCCAGCAACCCATTGTATAGGTCGTGTGGGAGTACCAGCATTAATGAGGAGAAAACAAAGTAAATCACTACTGTGACAGTAGTTTGCATATGTGATCTTATTTAGCATTATTCAAACCTAGAATTATTCATGGTTTGAGATTCAAGCTAATATCAAACACTTGAAAACTGGAGTGTTTCATCTTCTATCCAAACACCTCAAAGTCAGTCAAACAAATTCATGGTTCTGACTCAACTTAGTTACCATTCCTAAGTCCCACAAGTTCAACAAATTAGCCAGAATATCTCAGCATTTAAAACTTTGATCACAGAAAAGTTATTGTATACTGTTTCAATTATTTACTGTCTCATGAAAATAAAATAAAATTACCTTGTAATCCTTGTAGTTCCCTTTAAAACAGAAAACGTGTTGCTGTTTGTGGGACAAGATCTTAATTCCACTGGGAAAAATCCTGCGAAGGTGATTGGTTGCTATTGTTTTGGCTGGAACCATCAATTTGGCTGCGCCTTGGTTTTTCAACCTTGTGTTGGGATATAGACATTTTATTTCACTAATTCCCAAACTGGAGGTCAAAACAATGAAATATTTTGACATATAGTCTTAGATTCTCTGAAAGGAAAATGGTTATTGTTTTGTCCTCCAGTTCAGGAATTAGTGAAATGGGTCGATTAGATGAAACACTCCTTCCTGTGTTTGCCACATCACTTGAACCTTTGTGTCGATCCCTGCTTTTATCTTATTTTTGTTTTGTTGTTTTTTAGTAAATTTTAACAAATGTTTTCTACTTGATATAATTTTCAGTTTCTCCAAACTCACTTAGGAAAACAAATCAGATGAGCAGTAGATTATTAAGCAGGTAAAAATAACTAATTCAGCATAAATAACTGATTAATCCAAATCATCCATACCTTTGGTAGTGCTTAAAGTGTATATCAAGGGAAAAACTTTATTTTGAAAATCAGTCATATGCGCAATGTGAAATAGGGTGGTTTTAGTTTTTTTGGACGTGGACTTCTCTATTCAGAGAAATAAACATTTGAAATATCATTATGCAAATGAGATGATGTAAATTTCAGAATGCGATACATTTTGAATTATAATTTATGACAAGTGCTCTGAAGTAAGAGAACCTTAAAGTGTACCAAACCATAGATTTCAGTTATTAAAGATGATTTGCAAATGAAAAAACAGCAGTACTCTCCACAACAGCAATTTTTTATAATAAATTAGTCCTGAATCTACGTCATCTCATTTGCATTTTGATATTCCAAATGTCTATTTCTCTGGATAGAGAAATCCACATCCAAAAAAACTAAAACCATCCTACTTCATAGTAATTATGTAAGTGATTTTCAAAATAAAATTTTTCCCTTGATATACACTTTAACTTTTGTTTTTTCCTTGATGTTTCCCATTTTTCACCTTTTCTCACCTATTCTTTTAAGGGCATTAACATATTTTTCACTGCTGTTGCTAAGGAAATGTCACTGGCACAAAACTCTGTTGGGAGGGGAGGGGCAGTAAAATTGGCACAACACTTAACAATAGGGGTCTTTATGTTGTGGGTAATATTTTCCCATTTGGTCTAGCATGTGTCATCCCTTGGGTACTGGTATTAATGTAATGAGAAGATACCTTAATATGGATGAACTGCTAACAAA
Organism: Stichodactyla helianthus; assembly: GCA_015163945.2. Classification (NCBI taxonomy): domain Eukaryota; kingdom Metazoa; phylum Cnidaria; class Anthozoa; order Actiniaria; family Stichodactylidae; genus Stichodactyla; species Stichodactyla helianthus. Next base: position 8,733 of record WUAP02117774.1, on the reverse strand, counting down.
GAATCTCATTCCCAAGAGAATGATGTGTGGTCTGAAATGAGAAAGCATAAGGCCCAAGTGATTGGGTTCTATAGACCTAAACCCTTATGACGTTTCATACCTGAACTATCAGAATTCTTTTCTCTTTTCAAATTCAAATGTTAAAACTCCTTTGAGAATACCAAGACGAGTGAAAATTAACATGACAAAAAAGCCACTGAAGAGATTCCTGGGAGTGTAGGTACAATATAACGTCATTAAGGTAGAGGCCTATTCCTACCTCTATCAAAAGTTATATCCAGGTGATCTGGTGAAAAACAATTAGGCAATCAGATTGGGAATCGTGGGATTGAAAAAAGAATCAATCCCATGCGTCCTTTGCGGGTGCGAATTCATGGTTTGAGCAAAAAATCAAAATGCTATATGCAAGAAAGAAATTACTTAATTTGTTATTTGATGTATAAAAAATAAATTTCTAGTTTACAGAATATGTTAATCAAATGATGCTATTGACATTTAGTTGCCCTTGCTGGATTATTGCTCATGGCTTGAGGCTAAGGAATGAGCACTTAAGCGCCAAAACATAACTCTAAACACACAAATTCACAAAAAATGGACTTATTAGTAATCAAGGCATGAATTGATACAATATACAATGAATACAATAAATACAAGTAGAGGGTTCCTTTCACTGACAGTTTTAGCATAAAAAGCTTGATCCAAGACTGTTTTAGACATTTTACTAGAGAAATGTCAAGATATAATCCACTCCATCAGCTGTACATCAGTCTTAACTTTGTAAATTCTAAGTTTTGTCGGTTTGAGTACATCGTTTTCTATACAAAGAGTTTTTAACCAGAAACTTCACGACTTTCTTGCCAGTCATTTTCAACATGGCTGGCAAAAAAATATTATGAACTAAGTGCACAATGTTGCACACCTAGTCAGATCACCTGGATTTAGTTTTGCAGGAAAGCACAGGTGGTATAGGCAAGAGTACTCTCTCCATTGTGGTCTTGGGTTCAATAAGCATACTCACTATCACGTGTGAGTAGAGTTGTTTGTTGGTTCTCTCCTGTACTTCAAAGGTTTTTCTAAAGGTTCTACAGTTTTCCTTGAAAAATAAACATTTCTAAATTTCAATCGTATGCTTCAGTGGCTGAAGAGCAACTCTGAATGTTGTGGAAATGCCACTGCTAAATTCCGTTATGATGATTATGATTATGATTATTATTAATTACTGTTGATACACATGGTACAATTCCCTTAAAATCTCCTTTTTCACCATTTAGTAAGTCTCGCAGCTCACAATCAAGCTCAAAATCCTCAAATTTTGATGACTGGCTACAAGCAAAGAATGAACAAAAGAAACGAGAACTGCAAAAGAAAAGACAAGAACAAGCACAAAGGGATCTTGAAAATGAAATGAAAAAAAGAGGAGGAACAGCTGGGAAGAGTTTTGAAGACTGGAAGCAAGCCAAACAAAAACAGAAGCTCTCTCCAATACAGTCTGCTCAGCCCAGAAAAGAAGCAGTGTTGTACAAAGATCATTGTGATATAGACTTCCATATGAGTTTCCAGCAGTGGCTGAGGCTCAAAAGCGAAGCAAGGAATGGACTGGTCCATAGTGATGTTTATAGTTGAGTATTTGGGCATGATTACAGATACTGGTACTACACTTTGAGTGGAAGCGTTAGTAACTGTTAGTCATATAGCCCCCCTTTAGAGACTAAGTCTTTGCTGGGTAGTCTGTGATATAGCTTTCTAGTAGCTATTGGCCACACAGCACAGGTCCTGACATGCATGCCGAATGCTTCCCATGAATCAGTCGCAACATCATGGGTACCGAGTTCATTTCAGACTAAAGCAGGAATTTTGATGCCAAAAAAAGCATTGTACAGTGATATCTTTGTGGTTGTTACGTCAAGGTACTAAATGCCCACAAAAGATGTTGGAAACTAATCTAGTTGCCATGGTAATACATTTAATTGGATGTGTACAGAGCAAAGGAATAGATTTTGTATCATGTATATCTTTTTCATCACCATAATCATCAAGCACCAACATCATAACAGGTGTCATCATTGCCACTGTCATCATCATCATCATCATCACTAGCACCAGCACTGTCATCAGGATCATCACCATCACAACCAGCATCACCATTATGCCTTGTCTTAAAGAACAATAGGCAGTTCAAAGATTCCCCTCGAATATTTTGGGCATATATAAAAATAACCAAGCTAAATCATGATTATCCAGAAATAACTTTTTTATTGAAATCTCTTGACAGAATGTGTGCAGTAATGAGCATTATATAATAAAGTCACTATTTAAAAAGTTTTAATGGCAATGAACTGTCAGAGTTTTGCTTATTGGATTTATGTGCTTTAAAACTGCCTTTTTTTGTACCTTTTGCAGGGATATTGTGTAGATACGTAAATGTATGAAAAATTTGTCATTTTTTTCAGTTTTTGTATATGGTCAAATTATTATTATGCATAGGAAGGAAACACAAAAATAAAATGTACAAACCAGCCCTCCTTCCTTATCGTTATCAAAATCTATGGATTGCCCAAAAAATCCTTACTTACCCAACTACCGGCCATATACACATTGCTATTGCATGACATAGGGATGGTGCCCTTGTGATAGAATTTTTGCCGAATTATAATATGCCACCACTCCAATTGAAACATCTTATTATTCATCGTATAGACCCCTTGCAGCAATTATTAAAGCAGTTCAACCATCGGAGTTGAAACTGCTTTGCAAATTGTTGGACCATCTATTAATTGGTTGGTAATTATCACAGCAAAAATCATATTTCTTTTTGACTGAAATTTCTACACCCCATTCCTGTGATAATAACAGGCAAAGTGCATGTTTTTTTTCCTTTTCAGACCATGTGTGTCATTCTCTTGGGTATTTTGTCTTTGTTTCTTGCTAATGCTTGCAAAGATTAACTTGGATGAACATCAAACAAAGAATCCTATTCTTAACAGAATGACACAAAGTCTGAAATAGGAAAACAGTACACCAAATGATATTAGCTGCAACATTCACTTTCCATTCTTAGTAATTAAAACTATAATCTTTTGACATCTAAAAAGCAACTCAAAAATGTATATTTAGTCATTTTGAGGGATAAATCCATTATTCTTAAATGATTTTTTGGGTAGAGACTCGTCTGGTATTCTATTCTCTCCACACTATTATTAGCAGAAAATATTAAGAAATTATATAATCATATTATAAACAAAACTAATACTTATTAATAGGTTTTGTAACTCCTTGAAGAAGCCACATGTTTTGAAGTCCATCTTACTTCTACACATAGCTGGTATAAACAACAATTACACCCTTCTACCTTGGGCACATGCTCAAGGGATACGAAAATGAGCACCAAGCACCATAATGAATGCTATATTTGCTTTGGAATTTAGCTTGATGTGTGTGAATGTGGATAGTTAAGGAAATAAGTGCTAGAAAAGATAAATCAAATTCTTATATAATATTTTTAAAGGTGCTTGGTTTCACTTTTTTATTCCTTGTGTATGCCCACAGTTGAAGCATGAATCTCTTGATGCATGTACTTAACATCCATGAATGAATGACTGATTCTTCTGCAGTGATTTCCTATGGCTGCAATTATAGATTTCTGCTGTCTACCTATGGTGTGAATATACAGTACTAACACCCAAATCATTATGTACAAAAACAAATGATGATCCACAGTGATTTGTCTTTATGTTTTCTGCTGAATTCACCATGAATTAGCAACTGATTACTCCAGCAATTAATAAGAATGTATAAAATATAATAACATCGTAAGGCAATCCAATTTTTTTCATTACTGGTGGCAAAACAAATGGTCGAACAATTATGTACACTTCAATTTCCACATTCTTAGGTTGACAGTATGGTACCAGATTAATTATATTGAAAGTACTCCTGATTCATCAACAGTTGGATTTTCATCTTCATCACTATCTGGAATATCATCATCCATCAGTGCATTTGAATAAGCATGAGCAATAGTCGGTGATCCAGCTGAAGGATTTATAGGAATTGAATTCAAGTTTGTCAAGCTTTTTGATTTTGCATTTAAGTGCTCAAGTGCACTTCCTGCTTTAGGGTTATTCATCTGATTCACAGGTTTTACAGTTATAATCAAGTTGTGACTGTTTGCTATCATCATATCTGTAACTTGGTCTAAAGTCTTTCCTGATACATCAATTCCATTGACTTCCAACACCTCGTCATTAACAGCCAACAACCCTGTACTCTCTGCCAGACCACCTGGGACAAGCCTTGATATAAAAATCCCTGGCACCCGTTCAAGTCCATTTGGGGTCACCCGGACACTTGTTCCATCTCGAATATAAAAACCAAGGGGTTTGTCTGAATTGTGTTTAAGAAGCCGTACCCGTCTGTGTGTTTCAGGTAATATGTCAACATCTACTATTGCAGACACCCGACGGAAATCTTGAGGGGTACCAATAGCCAACCTGTTGTACGTTGCTGATTTGTTGACATGTGCTATGTTTGAAAAGAGGTTCTTTTTTCTTAACTGTACTTCTGGAGGAAGTCCGTTTTGTTCATAACCTTCTCCTGAAACCAAAAAATATATTCATATATAATTTGAGCCAGTTCTTATTTGTACATCTGACTATTGAGGTTTTTCATGTGACATCACGCACTTGGGAGAAATTGTTTTATTTGAAAAGGGGTTTACTGTCAAATTTGTCATACAGATAGCAATGCTGGAAAATTTTGTGGAGATTGCAAGTCAGCTATGGAAGATATAAGTTTTCAAAAACCTGACATTGTGAGTTGGCAGGCAAATCCTTTTTCAGATGACACCAATTTCTCAACCCTGTGATGTCACATGGAAAAGTTCAATACTCCTGATAAGAGAAACTATAAAATAACTAAGACAAGATGCACACTCAAACTCTGGCTAAAAATGTGATATAGCATAGTCTTCATCTGAATATACCATTATTTATTTTTTCAGCCTGGAAACTGAGTAAAATGTGCATTTTGATTAAATTCTCAGAAAAACTTTGACTTTGGACCTTGGTCCACAGCCCCGATCTGAACATTCAAGATCTTAGTCAACATTTTTCTGTATATGGACCTCCCAGCCAGTAAGTAACAGTTATTTCTCATAAAAGCGTTTTTATAATGCTTAACGAAAACAGTTATTTCCTTATGAAATCAGGTTTTACAGACAAAGAAAATGGAGTACCAATATCTTGGAAAAAGCATGACAGCATTGCAGTTAAACTTAGCTTTTTACTGTCTTTATATATATATAATTTAAAAAACATTATCACAAGGAAGAATGCTCCGAGTACTTTATTAGTCTAGACTTTTCCTAAACAAAGTTCTGTGTCACCAAAACAAAAACCTCTTATAAAGGATAGAAATTTTCGTTTCTGTCACCAAAAGATAAATAAAATTTGATATGTATATAATATTTCAAAGACAAGAGGTCACAGTGGTATTCATACCATCAGTTGCAATATCATTGCTAATAAAACTATACAATTTCTTGGCTTTAATCTAGAGATGTATTACCATTTATTTACACTAATTCAATAAACTTTCTAATGAGTATTTCTGAAACACATGTTACCATAAACTTTCATATACAGTTTCAAAAAAAAATTGAATACTGAATACTGAATAATGTATTCCAAGCCCAAAATGAATTGTTGTTCTTGTATATTTTGGAGTCCATGTGAGCATCAGCTACAAATGGATTGCCAGACAAAGTCAAACAATTCTTTTAAGATTTATCTGCGTGTTTTAGACGCCCAGGACAAAAGGAAGGAAAAATCATTTTCTTTGAGAATGCAAACAATGTATTTCAGTCTTGGAATGCGTTATTCAGCATGCAGTATTCAGTATTCAACATTTTTTAAAATGGCTGTATATACAGTCCTAAATATTTTTTAATGAATAATAATGAATAATGATAATCCCCTCATTATTAGGGACAACTTGTAATTGTAAACTTAAGTTGAACAGCTGTGCCTGATATCTAGCAGTTTTGTTTAATGTTATCATAAACATTTTTCACTTTCTCGAAAAAATTACAACAAAATTGCAACTATGGATTTTATTGTAACTACTGTTATATCTGTGAATTTCAATCTCAAAGACAATATTTTTATATGCAAATTATGTTGCATACTAGTATATGAATGCAGTGAAGTTAATTTGTAATGTACCTTCATACATATATATACAGTAATGATCATTATGGTCTGAATTATCTTCTAAAACTTATTAAAATTCATTAGGGTATCCAGCCAATAGTGTGTTACCAATTGGTACCACATGATGGTGTCTTTATACCATGATAAAGACACCAGACCTTGTTGGTTATAGAACTGATTAATAAAATATCAGTTCTGTATCAGTCAATGATACATCACTGATGTTTACTAATGAGTTCTATAACCAAAAAGAACTCATTGCAATCTAGGTGGCTGAAGATGGAATTAACGGAATTGGAATTGCTTATTAAGCAAGCCCAATACCAACCAGAGCCTTTAAGCAATCACCCTGATGCACATTCTGCTGGACGAAAATGATATCACTCTTACGTTTTCCAAACATACTTTTTTGTGTGGGATTCTGAGAACAATTCCTCTGATGACATACTGCGTCATGCACATGCTCCTTAGTCAACTGCATTCGAAATTCTGATAAATTTAGAATTTATAGTTTTTCTATAATATTACCTACTAAATTTCTGGTAAAAAGTTTTAGAAGTCATTTAAAGAACTCGAGTCCATGTTTTATAGGGTATAAAGATCCTCACCTCTGGCTCGGATCTTTATATCCCAATAAAACATGGCCTCTCGTTCTTTAAACTTTACTTAAAAGATACATTGACAAAAAGACAATAGATGTGGTGCTTAACATGTACATGTAGATTAAAAATTAAAAAAGCTAGTATAATATTATCATACACTATGCAGGTATGCATTTTTGCAATGCCAATATTAAGGAAGCCCTAAGAATATCCTACATCAGACCTCAATTCATCAGAAGAAATTTGTCAATCATACAGCACATTATCAGCTATGTTTCACCTTAAAGGAAATACAAAAATCCATGAAACATAATTCTGCTCTAATCCAAGGGAATTAACTTAATAACATAGCATTTGGAAGTTAATATTCCTAGAAAACAAATTTGAATACTCTTCATATTTAGATTGATCATGTATAGTGGCAAAAAGAAAACAGAAAAATAAACTTCATGTTCTAAACAAAAAAATTTGAAGAATGAATGTTAAAAAAGTGTCTATGTTCTTTCAAATTCCAAGGCATATATTGAAATTCATATTCTTTGTCAAATTTTATAATCAGAAATTACCAATATGTATGTCTCTACTTAAGGCGTGACCCAAAGTACCTATGATTAATCATGTAATATTTCAAACACACGAGAGTGTTCTTCCTCCGATTTCCAAACACCGAAAAGTGAGTTGAAAAAATGAGGCGCAGCCGAGTTTTTTTTAACTGACTTTGAGGTGTTTGGAAATCGGAGGAAGAACTCTTTCAAGTGTTTGAAATTACTTCTCAATTTCATGAATATTTCTTGGAGAAAATCAAAGAAAAATTTAATGCAAATTAAGAACACATTTCTAAACCACCGTCACAGTAGTGGTTTGCTTTGTTTTGTCCTCATTAAATATTCATGAGTTTGAGAAGTTGTAATCAAATTATCTTGCTGATTGAATGCCAAATATTTCTTTTTTGTAAATGGAGATATGTGACTGTTCTATTGACCGTTACCCATACATCAACTTTTTGGTCAAACACAAAAGCATTCAGTTGAGGTACTTTCAAAGGATTATTCAAATTTGTATCTCCACTCTCAATTGAATACTTTGAGTTTTACTAGTGAACTAGAAAGAGCTGAATTCTCAACTTCTCTATAATTATATATTTGTTTTTGCTTTTTTGGTGAATGCATTACTGCATGCTCACTTGTTTGAAGTAAAATACAGAGAAACTGTACAAAACAATGAATTGTTTCAAAGAAATCTGCAGATAAAATGCATGGATACAGAATTACAGTATAGAAAGGCAAACTAGTGTTTAAACTAAACTACTTTTAAAAATAATTAATATTGACATACTCACTCCTCCTCTTATCTCTGGATTTATACACTTTATCTCGAAGGAACATAGTCCCAAAAAGTAATTATTGAATTCAAGCGGTTTCCTGGATTCTGATGTCACTGTTTGATAACAGTAATTAAATTATTATCATGAAAAACACATTTCCTTGTATCTTGGCTCTTCAGGAATGGGAAACTTGAAAGTGCAATTCTAAAGATTTCAGTTTTCAAATAAGCCACGTTGTAATTGTGGGTTTGTAAAGAGTTAAAATGACATAAATTTATGGTAATGAACTATTGTTCAATGGCTTAAATTTTCTACATTTTTTCTTGAATAAATTTGATTAATCTTCTTAAAAAACTTTACAACTTTAGAAACTTCTAAGATGCCATATAAGACAGCTAAACAAAATAAAACTGCAAAAATAATAATATTTCATAGCGTGAAAATGCATTAATACATTGTTATGTTAGTTTAAATATAAAGATAATTAAGGTAATTCCGTAGTTTTGCATTGCGCACCACGTCTGCGCATAATACTGATAGTTCCCATTTCGCTTCTTTGCGTTGGATGTGACTCAAAACGAAGTAAAAGTAATATTTC
>WUAP02117663.1:0-16116 GCA_015163945.2 Stichodactyla helianthus | reverse complement strand
TTAGTTTGATTTAGAAAGTAATTAAACTAAGTTCTAGTGTATTGCTGGGTTTGTCTTGTTACTCGTCTGTAACACAGGGCAATATCTCGAACGGTATTTCCTGCCAATATAAAACTTCTTTAAGATTATTAGCCAGTTGATGACGGTTCTCAAGGCTTAGCTTGGTATGAGGCTTTGAAATTGTCTAGATGTCAGCTAGCCCCTGTCGAACTAACCTCATTAAATATAGTGCCCTTCACAAAATCACTTCTGTAATAGAAAGAGAGATTCCTTAGCGCTAAATTTTATCGAAAATGCTCGTATATTTTTTAGAAGACCATGTTCTTTAGTGAATAGAAGAAAATCGGGTGCTAATATGGTGCTAAACACAGTAAATGAACGAATGATTGCAGTTACACCGGTGATTGACCTGTCATTTCATTAATCTTCTGCTAACTATTTGGATGACAGTCTGGAAAGTTTTGCGATCGTATATAAAGTTTGGTCTGGACAAGAATTCGAAGTTGGCACAAAAGTTCGAACACTTTACAACTAAGATTCCTCAATCAAGAACGCGGCAAGGGCTGGGATTTTTAATAGGATGGGAAGCATGCTAAATGATTGAAGAAAGTTTGTAGCTTTTCATTCTGTTTGACTGTTAAAATCGTTATAGAGTTTTAATCCAATCAACACGTTGTTGGAGACGGCTGACGGGCTACCTTAACCGAGCGTACTTGCTATGACAACAATTATATAAAATTTCATTAAATCTAAATTTTTTAAGCAAAATGAATGTTCTACGATAATTTAGTAATTTATACGTTATTGTGCTCAGTCTATCGTATCTTTTCGCCAACAAAACACTCATATTTTGTGATTCTAAGTAAACGAAAGCAAACAATTTCCTTTCTAAAAAAAAAATTTCAACGATAAGGATAAGATAATGATTTGTACTACAGTAAGTAACCAAAACGTCTTCAACTACTAGAAAAACTAATTATTGGCATTAATCGTAAATGTACTTGATAATAAGATATTGCTAGTATAACGTAATAGGCCAATTGCCTGATGGCGTAATTTACTATCACTACCAGAATGCTTTGAGTTGCTTCTATTGTCAGGCACATTTTACCAATTATCTCTTTATTCCCAGGAGAGTAGAAAAATCTGAATAACAAAGAATTTTGACAAAGATTCTGGTCTTGGTAGTAAAATGACGCCATCATGCTAACGGCCTATTGTTACGGCTCAAAATGGCTTCCTCTCTTATCGAGGCGGCCATTCACAAAGCAAGAAAAACGCCAGCCATCCAAGCACACGCTTTGAATTCGGAAGAGATTGTGAGTTACTGTGCCCGCGTTCGATTCCTTGTTTTTACGGAACCTGCTCTATGATGTGTCTTTCATATCTGAAGTTAACTTTCATCCTTTTCCCAACACTGCATTGTTGTTATAAATTCCTATTATTATATTTGGGGCTTTTTCCCAACTTTCTACCAAGAGGGTGTAGGGATTTTATTCAGTTCAAACAATCAGCCACGTTTTTATGGTAACATTGATCATTTGTGTGAACAAAGCGCTTAAAATGATACAGTTCCTTTATTTTTGGGCTGTTGGTTGATGTATGGATCTTGGGTTTCATTCAGTCTTTCAGTCAACCAAAATCTTATCCCATCCTCTCCGCAATTTATTCATTCTTTCATTTATTCTTATTTTTTCTTTTCCTTTGTCTTTTTTCCTATAGAAAAGGTACCAATAACACACGATGAAAGCGCTGAAGGATGGAAAGAGCTTCATTCAGTGGATATCTACCACATTGATGCATGTGGATTCATTGAAATGATGAGTCTCAATCCCTTCTCAATCATATCAAGGAATTGTCAACCATGTATTATAAGCAAACCCAACAAGATACCATAGATTCAAGGGGCAAAACCTTCTTAAGTCTTCCACCCAAAGGAATGTTTTGTATCATGTCGTTTGCATCATCTCCACCGATGGTGTGATAGCTCCCTGCACTGCAATAGATTATTTTTCACTTGGTTCGGCTAACTCAACTTTATGTCTTCAGTCGCTGATGGAAAGAGCAAAGCCGTCCTTACCCATGGAATTATTGTGCTTATGATTAAACCATCTCTCCATGTCTTCAGTCATTAATAGCTGGAAGGAGAAAATGCGTCCCTACCCCTCCACCCATGAAATTATTGTGCTTATGATTAAACCATCTCTCCATGTCTTCAGTCGTTAATAGCTGGAAGTAGCCAATACATCCCTACCCTCCACCCATGGAGTTATCTTTTTTCTTTTTTCTTATTATTTATTCAAGAATTCCTCGCCTATCTAGTCAGTATTATTACCATCACTACATCTGGCCACAGGTTTTGTATAAAATATACGTTTGCTTCGATAGTCTTCAATGCCACCAAGTGAAAAAAGGTCATTATGGCAATTTGTATAAACTTGGAAAGTGGCAACATCGTATATTATTTTGGAATTGATTCTGGTAAAGCTAAGGAGAACTATAATTCCATCCTCGTCTCTGTTCAACGGCAGGCATGTTTCATGAGCTCAAGGATTTGATATCAGTCTCCACTCAACCAATATCTTGTGCCCAGTCCTAGTCCTCGCGCAGCCGGTTTACGGGATCACCTTGGACTCTGGCAAATGGTCAAAATGTTATCACTGGGAGATATTTAAAGCAAATGGAAAGGTAAGTCATTATTATCGAAATCAATGTAAGTCATCAAATCTAGATTGTTGGAATGTTTTTAAGATTATAATAAATTTACGAATGCAAAGACGTTAATCCCAAGAATATTTAGTTCAGGTATTCTTATACAAGGATCAGTATATATTTCCTTTTCATGTATTTTCATCGAATGATTAATATCTATAACATGTAACATTTTCTCCCTTTGGCAATAGTATTTTTGTTCACGATTTCTATGTGTTTTGTATACTTTTTTCGCGCCAAAATATACGTACAATACTAAAGCCAAAGATCGGCTAGTTTGGTTCTTGGCAAGGATAGCGTCGACCATCAATCGGAATCGATTCAATAGCCTTCATTTCCGGTATTTTTTAAAGACAGTTAAATGGTATATCCATGAACATTTTATAGTTGTCAGAGTTAAATAGATGTTAGATATCATACTAATAAGAAATAAGACATTTCGGACTATGAAAAAGACTAAAAATCTACGAAACAGATTGTTTCCGATGTGAAAACTATCATTTTAGTATCACTGAAAAGTCATTTCTGACAATTTGACACAATCAATTATGGATTTTTTAAACGACTGACTCTTTTCCTCAAAGTATCCTATCTACTCTATGAATAAAAAGTTACGCGGCCACCATAGAGATTTAGGCAAATGGTATATTAACCTTAGAATGCTTTTCACCTGAAATAACACTGGCATCCATCCTGTCCCGCATCCCGCAAAGAACCCGGGAGTGCTCCACGCTTTTATATAGAACTAGTTTGATTCTATATTTTGAAATGAATTGAAGAGGAGACAATTTGAAATGGGAGTGTAAAATCCAGCGTTCACGGGTAATTGAAAACAAAGCTCCGAAAAGAAACTTTAAGCTACTTTGGGGTCATTTTCTGCTGTCATAATCGTGAATTTGGGCCATATTTTTTTGAATAAAATGCTTAGATTAATCTCATTCTTCAAATCTATGATCCCAGTTTTTTCGTTGGCAGGTCATTAATCATAAAAAAGGCGGCGAAAATTTATCCTCCGCTTTTCCCGACAATGTGTCTCCACAAATGTCCGAACCACTCCTATTGATCCAATCGAAATGCGGCTGCCCGCAACTCGATCCTGTGGAAAAACTACGTATCTACCACACCCCCTGTTTCAGCCATTAATCATCCGGCAGAGAGACTCTGACAGGAATCGACTGATCAATGTGGTAGACACAATGAGGTCAACTAACCTGTCTGAGATCTGTCCATTGAGTACCATCAAAATGAGTGTTGGTGTGTGAGCAACGTTACACTCATCATCCCAGTTAGAAAGGTCGAAGTGCACCGGGAAATTTTTAGTTTTACTCTTCCCGCTGAAATGAAATAGCATATTTCTTCCATGCTTCTATATCACCATGTCGAGGTAATTTTGGATTATAAATGCAAACTCTGCGAGCATTGTTTAACGTATGTATTACATTAAAAATATTCTGTCATTTCCAAAGGTAGTAGTTAAGAAAGGGACCTAAGAAACTGGGCAAAAAAGAAATCATAATAATAAAAAAAAGTCAACAATTCTCGATTCGTTTCTTGGTTTTTCTATTGGACAAAGGCATGTCACATGATCAAATTGTAGGTACTTGTTGTAAAGTTTATCAAGATTGCGCTAGTTAATGATGTCAATGAGCCATAAATCAAGACAGCGAGATAATCATGGATTTTTCTAGTTCTTATCCGACTCCAGAGATCCTATACCAACAAAGCGTGTCAACATCGTCACAGCTGCAGTTGTCAAACGATTATCAACTCGGCACATCAAATAGAACAACTCATTATCTGCGTCCTCCTCCTCTCAATGCCATTTCAACAAGCGAACCTTCGAGCTTCTATAGTAGAGATACCCAAGAATGGTCCTGGGATTACAATGCGAGTAAGGTGAATGCGCAAGTGCCAAGCTATTTGCTGCAGCCGATTTACCCTTGGATGAAGATCAAGAAAAGTGGAAAAGAGGGCAACGGTAAGTGTTGGACTCAAATTTTTTGACAAAAGCTTTTGCTGTTGTTGTTATTTTTTCCATATCAGTGAAAAGTCAAGGGCTTCTTTTATTGTGTTTGACTCCTCCATAATCAATATGTCTAGCATTGGCCTATCGCAATTGTGACCCCTTCGATAAGTATGAATGACATTGTTACTAGAGTGTTAAACCAACACATCTCAATGTCAATTTGCTGGGTTTTCTTGTTTTGACGTAAAACCAAACTTTTCTTGTCGGTGTTGTGTGTCTGGTAGATGACATTGGTTAGGCTATCTTAGTATATCCAGTAAGCTTCTGTTGACATGCAAAGGCTTGCTGTGACAACGTCATTCTTTAATCGAGACTTTAACGACAAGGCTTTCGCTTCAGATGATTAATGGTTTTGCTGATACCTTGGCTTGTGCGTGGTGTTTGATTATAGTGAGTCAGTTAAGACTATGAATTCAGATTTGACCATAATTGTTGAGCACCCTTCGTATGTTAGTACGTATTGATGGTTATGGATAACAGTCTCCAGTGGGAAATATTCTGTGGTCGAGTATCTGCTTAGCACAAGATTTAACTGTATCCTTGCATGCTTTCTTAAGCATTTCCTTAGTATCATTTCTCTTGACTTAAGTCACAGACCATTTCTCTCCTCCAATATTCTTTATTTTTTAAAGGCATTGAAGATAAAGACTTACTGAAATAGTACTAAGTATAATGCTTTTCCTAAGGGATTGCCTCAAATGAATTAATTCACTTTTGATTTTAACGTTGTCATAAATGCAGTTTATTCGTATGCTTAATGGCACGTGCAAGCTAAACGCAAAAATGGTGGCATGATTTACTTCTTAACTTCACTTGCCTGCTAGGCCTACTTCTTTCATTTTCCAAACAAGGCAGTTGTTTGTGGCTATTTGTTTTAGGAACCACCGACTGCTTCTGTTTTAACCATCAAACTGTAAAGAATTGTGTTTGAATTTTACTTCTACATTATAATTGTTTGGGGAAAAAAAACTGTGAAAATTGTTGAGCATTTTTATCAAGAATGTGGATAATATGGCAACTAGCCGTGAACCTGACCACAATTAACTGCAGTAAACTTAAAACTATATAATACAAACTTAGGTTGTGTTAGATTTAAACGTTTCCAACAGCCTCAACTCTATTTTAAAGCTTGGACCTCTTAGTTTACCATTTTTGTTTGATTCTTTTATAATTAATACGATCGAGGAAATCAGTTTCTCATTGTGGAAACACATCATCAAGAATCAGATTCTCAAGGCAGTTATACACTGAGTTTTTTATCTTAAAAGTGTTAAGCAAATTCTTCATTTTCGATTGTTGTACTTTGTGTACATCGTACGCTTCAGCCAATTTGCTTTGGCACATTCAGCGAAATCGTGCAGCCTAAACTGATCAGTGAAGGAGGCAGATTAAACTATATATATGCTGGGCCAACATTTTACTGAAATATTGAGTCATGGTAAATGAAATACCATTATGCAGTTTATAGAAATGTTATTCCAAATAGAATTCAAATCATAATTCCTTGGTAAGGGCATCAGCTACTGATTTTTTAGTTTGTTTTGTTTTATGCTCGGACGCTAGTATTCTCGTAGTTAACAAGTTCTGATATTTTGGTTTTACAGAGAAAAAGAACTCTAAACGACACAGAACAAGCTACAATAACAAGCAACTTCTGGAGCTAGAGAAAGAGTTCCATTTCAACAAATATCTCTGCAGCACCCGCAGAAATGAAATAGCAAAATCAATGAATCTTACTGAACGCCAAATCAAAGTCTGGTTCCAAAACCGACGAATGAAATGGAAAAAAGACGAGAAAGAAAAGGATCAAAAGCAAAAGTCTCAACCTGGATGTTTCCAAGAAGAAGAAGTGGAGGAAATCTATGGTTTTTCGGACGCTTTTAGGGGTCTTCCTCGGCTACCTAGATTGCCGCCATTTTCCCCACCACTCCAAACAAGTACAATCACTAACACTGACCAAAGATTAGTTGCACAGTCTTCATACATAAGCATAAACTATCCCACATAAAAAAGTAATGAGGTCAACCTTTTGATCTAAATAATTTAATACTATACAAGCGCGACAATGTTGTTCAAAACTAAACAACTAACAAGAATTACTCTTTGAATTAAACTGACACTTTTTATATTCTTTACGTAAATTTACACACACAACATCAGTTAGCCGAATTTTTCGCCTGCAATGTTTCTCTCTATATAAACTTATAATATACTCAAATTTCACACTCTATAACCTAGGATGTGACAATATTAACACTAGCTTTTGAGACAATTATATCAAGAAAGTGGTTTCCTATGAAGATCTAGGCATGTCCGACCTGCGTGTCAAAATCACTTCTATGAATTTATCAGTTGTCTTTCCCCCAAGATAATGTATTCATTCGAACGATACCTCAGCAAAAAGACGTTCCTTGTGCTGATGAAGTTTTTAAAGACAAATAATAAATAGCTTTTATGTGTGGATATAGAGACATAACTTGTTGGCGAAGGCCAATTAAGTCGGATGCTTAATCTTGTAATGTTGAACAGTGACTTAAGTATTTCTACCACGTAATTGGTCAATTGGCCCAGTGTTCTTATATTAAAGGGGTTATGGTTCACTGATGGCTGTATATTTATTATGGTTGAAATTTGTTTGCAATTTGTTGTAATCAGGAAACTTTCTTTTTCTTGCCAGCGCTGTTGTAAAAAAAAAAAAAAAAAAAAAAAGAAGAAGAGCATTGTGATAACCTAGCCAACATTGTGGGGTGACTCCGACTCAAAACTCTGACCAAATAATTTACTCGCGGTTTACAAAACAAACTTGATGATTTTTTTAGTTCCAAATTTCACCCGTTTTAATTTAGCATTCACACCGTGAAACAGAGGGAATTGGTTAACAATTAGAAAAAACGATACAAACTGAATTTCTTAGCTTTGAATCGACCCGTGTTAAATCAATCGCAACAGAAATTGTTGCCATCTTTGGTCTTCGTTCATTCTCAACACGTAACTGAGAATAATGGCTCTTAACAAGCACAGACAGTCTTATATTTGTCAATACATCATTTTATATTTCAAGTAGTTTCTCCGCCTAACATTTTAAGTACATGGATTCTTGTTTAAATTGACACCGAAATCTTTACGAACAGTTAGAACTACTTAGACCTCCCAGCAAGAATGAACTTGATGAATAGGTAAAATTGGGCCACTTAGAAAGATCTATCGACAAGAAAAGATAGAACCACTTCTGGTGGCCTTCTCTGGTTATGACCACTGGAACATCACGCAGAGTATTTAGGGGAGAGCACGAATTTGATTTTCAATTTTTTAGATTAGAAGTGTTGTGAAATGTTCCATCAAATAGCTCACGCGGCAGCCATATTTATTCCAATGCAAACAAAATCTTTTGTTTATGCACGGCTAAACTCGTTCTGAAGTGTTTGTATGCAAGGCTCGCCGGGCAAAAACATATTGTTTCAGTCAACATGGCTGCCGAGTGAGAATGGTCTATAGCGATGGATTGAAAAATTGCGCATATCACTCAAAGAACGGCGAATCGTCACACTCAACTCGTAGCCTGGTTATACAGCAAATGTGAAATTAAGTTTATATATATATATATATATATTTTTTTTAAATTTTCATCCAGACGCTTCCATATTTGTATTCAAAACGCATTACCGACATTTCTTTCTTTAAAGTAAAACTTAAAAGCAGGGCTTGATTAGTGATACCATCTTAACTAACATGAACTCTCGGAAGGTCAAAGTCTTCTGTCTAAGCGTGATCGGATTATGGTGTTCAAGGTTGTTTATTCGACTCGTAAGGCTTCTATCTAACTTCGTTAGCACACAGCATCCGTGAGAGATTTCAATACCGTGACCTAAGTTTCTCACTGGCAGATTATTCTTTAGAACTAGTATTCTAGTTCTCCGGCGTTAATTCATTAACAGCCAGAAGAATCATGGCAAGGGCACTGCAAGACCACGTTTGAATTAGCATGAAAGATGAAGACAAAAAGGCTAAAATATTAAAACGTTGCATTGCTGTTTTAAGCAAAGGTATAAGTTTGATCGTAGGGGAGGGATTCCTCAAGGGGCCGTAAAATTATAGGATGGGATTAAACAATTCATCACCGCTTAACATATTTTAAAATAAATTATCTCTCTGTTTAAATATGTTGAACTTGCAGCCATAGCTAAACATGCAAACATAGTTTCCACACACTGAAGAAGGTCATCGTTGTGACCGAAAAGTCTGTAATTTATGGTAATAAAATCAAGCCAGTGACAACGAAATCTGATTAATATCTCTCTGTTTGTTCAGCTAAGGTTTGTATGTTTCAGATATTGCAGTGGTAACTTCAGTTTGCAAGCATAAACCTCAGTAAAGTTTAGTACAAAACTTTGCTTTGCTTTATTAACTTTTCTTTTCATTTGAAAAAATGGCCCAAAAAAGAAATGATCAATTCATGGTGTTGAAACATGCGCCTCCCTGGTTACTGCCTTTGCTCTTTCTTATTAGATAGAAAAGTCCAAATTTATAGTTACATCACATATTTAAATTAGAAGACCAGTTTAGTAGCGACTGGCGACGTAACTGAGGACTTTTCTTTAAATAAGTTCAAGATTTTTTAGTCAAGTTTACTTCAAATCAAAGTTAGCTTTGATCAAAATTTAGATTAGATCGTTAAAGATTTCATGAAAACCATTTTCTGGCTGTCCTTGTTGTCTTTAGTTACCTTCTTGTTAAATCGTCTTAGGCCACGGAGACACTTAAGCTTGTAATTTTCAAAACTGATATGTGTCTATTTAAGAAGACCATGAAAAAGGTTTTTTTTTTTTTTTTTTTGCCATTTGCTAGTTTAATGTTATTGTTGACAGAGTACAAAATTGTTTCCTTACCCTACAGATCTCGATAACAAATTGTTGTTATAGACGAATAAAGGCTATCCATCAGTAGCTATGGGTCCAAAGCCGCCCTATGTTGCCTAATACTTCCCAAAACTAGTTCAATGCTTTTTTCTGGGATATTTTCTGATGTTGCCCAATGTCCATTGATGCCATCCAACAATGGGTAAGATCCGAAAGCAAAGCTTGACTATACAGACAGTAGCAAGCTAATAGCCTAAAATTTTACTGTTATGTTATGTAAAAAAGGGTTCTTTGTAGCACAGTCTAGGACGCTCAATTTCAAATATCCACTGATTGAATTCAGTTCCATCAGTAGATAATTGAAATAGAGAGATCTAGACACCAGCTATATGTTGGCCTTTTCGTTCTACTGTTAAGTCCCACCAGGACCATTCGTAACGATGCGTTGAGTGTGATGTAATGATGCTCGCGATATACCTCTTTCAAACCCGGGGTGTATACTCTATCGTGTATCGGCCTCACTAAACAGTGAATATAGCTATTTCAAGAAAAGTTGAGGTGGCGAACGGCGAATGGCGATTGAACGAACAAAATGAACTGTAGAGCAGACTAAGAATTTCTTCATATTCATTTCTTAAGTGCCTAAAACGCTCATCGCTGAATGATGCAATATGAATATGAATATGGAGAAATTCTTATTCTTCCATAGTTCCTTTTGGTCGTGCAATCTCCAATCACCGATCGCCATTCGCCGTTCGCCCCGTCAACCTTTTTGAAATAGCTATATATACAATTATACTGAATGATGGTGCGCCGAGTTGCAATATCTGTTCTTGTATTTATAATATATATAGTGCTATTAAATTCAGCCACCAATTGTTTGTTGGTCAAGAAAAACTTGATCGCGGTTTACCTTCCAGGGAAGGTTTTTCATTGAAATAGACAAAAGCATAGTGTCGAAGGACTTTGAATAAGGACATTCAAGAATACGCCTTAAATCGAAAAAAAAATATTTAGCAACCACTCTTTTATTCAATGCACTAGTTAAAAAAGTAATTAAAATGCTCAAAGACAACTAAAAGTGATCTAGTAGCCGCAACAGGCAACAATAGGAGTTTCAAGCAGAAACAAAGCAGGGACTAATTGTGCTGATGTGCTTCTCACACAAACGAACCCTTTTGTTCCCTTTCATGATCGGCTGAAAATCATGTTAAAAGCAGTAGCTGTAGTATTTGCATATGATATTTAATATATAAAATGTTTTTGTGATGATTTCCTAAGACTCCATCGTGATTGTACAGTTGTGAGATCTGTTTAACTGTTCAACTCTTCATAGCATGCACCAAGAAGGTGAACTAAATTCAGCATAACGTACCCAGAACTTTGCTTGTAATATTGATATGACGCAAGCCAGCTTTATAATCATTTGATTTAATCAAACCGAAAGGGGGACGGTAGATTACAAAGACTGTTTTTTTTTTCAAAATCAAAAAGAAGACTGAGAAACTAGGGCAACGTAAAAGTAAACTTGGATCAACGATAATGATATGTTTCTTCCGCCATTTTGGCAATATGACATTTCCTTGAGTGAGTCGCTTCTTTCTTTATTGCTAGCTCCTATTCGTATCAAAACGTGATAGAGTGTTATCTATTGACTAAAGCTGTCTAAGTTATTCGTCATTTGAGTTTCATTAGGAAAAAAGTTGTTAAAAATCCAACTAGTTCATCAATGTAGTTTGATTTTGCTAAAATTTAGCACCCTTAGTTCTCAGTTATGTTGTGCTATTGTATAAATCATGCCAGTTGTCATCAGCTTTTATTAGGGATTATTTTTCTACGAGATTTTCAATTCGCCTTAAAGAAAAAGGTCAAAAGAGGCGCAAAGAAATAAATTAAACTAAGAATCAACAAATAAAGGGCTCATTAAATTTAGAATTTCATTGGTTGGCATGTATTTAATGAGACTAAGTTTCTTCAACCAAAAAACAATTTATTTATCCGAGCTTTTATCCGAGGGCTCATTTCTCATATTGATTTTGATAAACGTTTGTGATTTTTATAAGATACTTTTTTAAGATGCTGTGCTGAAAAGATATGATTTCAAGAGGTGCAGAAACTGCAACACTGACATGCATGACATTCTAATGTACTTGAAAAGCTACTAAAGACTATTGATAAGCAAAGAAAATGCAAAGAAAATATGTAACTGTGTTTTATCTCATCTCAATCTGTTTATGCGGCCTGTACTTCTAATAGACAATTGCAAAATTAATTACTTAATCTTTTGGTTATCAGAGGTCATTAAATGGCTTAAATACCGATGTTATACAGCCACGCCACATATGAAGTAATTACGCCCTGAAGACAAATTACTGGACAGTGGACCCTAGATCAAGTGCTCTAAGCCTTTCTAGGTTGCAACTAGCGAATATCCCTTGTATTGGTTCTATTAAGAGCATTGTATTTTTTAGATACATAAAGAAATGCCCCTGAAGCGTATTTCACTTGATATTGTCAGTCAGCCGTTGCGTACGACCTCGCTTTAGTAGGAGGACTTCAAAATAGTAATCTTGATGAAGAGGGGGACAACACTACTGGAATGGTGTGCAGACGTTTCTTACACCCATCCTTCTTGGGGCCAAGACGTTCCTCCTAAATAAAGTGGTTAGGGAAACTTTTGCACGCAGACTAGGATAAAAGGAGAGTCCAAACGTTTAGGAGTGGATGCAAGCAAGGCTTAAAATTTGAATGGAAATCCGGGAGTGAAGCCCAACAAGAGACTGCGGAGAATCGTTTGAATGGGTCTTGTTAGAGGTGACAATTAAAACGAGAAATAAACAGCAAAACTCTAGCGTGTCTTTTCAAAACTGCAGCAGGGCTATGTAGTGGCAAATGGGAAGGGGGTTCACAGTCACCCTAGGAGTTTAACCCCGTGAATAAGCCATTGTGAGAGCTACATTCTTGATATTCGTACCGGAATCAACAGAAAAAATGCTATGAATGTTATACCGATTAAATTGATTCTACTTTCCATCAGTCATAAATCCCATATTTGGCCAGAAAGCTTATAACACATGCCATCACAGCACCAAAGCTAACTCGTAACAGACCTCTTTACTTTTGGCGTAATGTTTTCCCATTTCAGATCACGTGCTATCCTCTTGGGAATAAGATTCTTTGTTTGAGGTTCATACATATTAACGTATTTCAAGCGTTTCCGAGAAACAAAGAGATCAAACCCAAAGGAATGACACGTGGTCTGAAATGGGAAAACGTTATGCCCAAAGTAAAGAGGTCTATTGCCTGAAAGTTCTCGGACGGTTTGGAGTGATGTTCAAGTGATTTCTGAGACTTGAGGAATCGTTTAACAAATGAAGCTATTGATTGATTATTAAGGGACAATCGGTTTGTTTGGGTATCGATAAGCTGTTTAGATTGTTAGCGGAAATCTAAGGCATCCAGTGCGCAGACATAACACAAGGGTGCTTTCTGGTCGTCGGCAGAGTCGACCGCTAATTTAGTCACAATCTTTCTCGCGCAATTAAATGAACTGAACGAAACGAAAACCTCAAAGCGAATGTAAACACTGTTTCAGAGTCTAATAAATTAATATACAGCGATGGAAAACGTAAATTTTTGAAAAAAATTGATCGCTAATACACCTTTTGCTATCATTAACCGCGAAGGAATATTCATTCCACGTGGAAAAATGTAGACTTATAATGTATTGCGTGAATAAATGTCCAAAACACTGTATTCTCAAGTAGGTTAAGGCCCGGTTCAGCCAGTATTTCATGAAATACGACATTTATTTCTTTTTTCAACAAAACGTATCCGATTTTAATAAAAATTGGCATATCGAAATAGCTTGGGTCCTTGTTCAACCTTTAGAGGAAATTTTGACTTTAGGGTGATCACGTGACCACGTTTGAGGCATATGGTATTTCGTTTTTCCATTTAAAATGCGGACTCGAGTTTGAATAGGTATAACAAACGTACACATTATTTCTGCTTCTTTTTGTGGTCGTGAAGGATTGTCGTTTTCAAAACCTGTTTAACAATTATTGTTTAGGAGATATTTAGCAGAACAGGTCACGTGACCAGGGTTTTCGTTAAAACACCTCACAATATCTCCCTTCCACGCTCTCGGATTCAACTTTTGAAAACGACAAGATGTTTTTTACCAAACCCTTAACAATTCTGCGTATTTAGTTTTTTTCTTCAACTAAAATCCAGGCCCGCATAAATTTTACGCGAATTTTGTTGTCAATATGACGTAATACGTCACGTGACATACAAAAATCTAGCACTAAAAAATTAAGGATATTGAATCCGAGCTTTACATCAATTTTTACAGCAAACTAGAATTTAACGATAAACTACGAGCCTTTTTAATCTTAAAAAACTCAATTCTTCGTGGGGGGTATTTCCATAATGAAAATCCCAGGCCTTAACATACTTGAGTTGAATGTGTGTTGTGGTTTATTGATTGCACAAAAACACTAATGAAAGTTTGAAACGTAAATGAACCCACGCAAACATATTCATGATTGTCGAATTCTATGCTAAATTTCTTAATTAACGTTCCATCGCACTCTTGAGACTCCGTTCGCGTTATTGTATGCCTATTCGCTCTAATGACAATGCTTCTTCGCTTGAATGAATATTCCTTCGCGGTTAATGAACAACAAAAGGTGTAATTATCAACTAGCCCTGGTTATTATGTACCGTTAATAATTCTTGCAATTTATTGTTATTAAATTCAGGTTATACAAGGTGCGCAAAAACTAAACAAAGCAAAAGAAAAGCAAAAAAAGTTAGGGATGGATGGTTTATCTTTTTAGTTCTTTGCAGTCTGAAAAGAAGGGACTCACGCTCTGGTTGTGATATCCTGGTTACTCTCCTGGCTGTGCCGTTCTGGTCCTCTTCACTAATGGTTTAAACAGGGAGGGGTGCAGGGGGTGAGTACCCCACACCCACCCCACTGAGAGGAGCAATTTATAGTCAATTATGGCTTAATTACCTCTATTTTTGGTGCTTGAGTCCTGAACATAAATGGTGCACCCTTCTGTAAAAAAGTTCCTGGATCCATCCCTATTCGAATCACCAGTGTCCTTAATTTGTCAGCAGTTAAGCCTGGTTCACACTGGCGACGCAAGCATAAGCGCAAGCAACATACGCAGACTCAGTATTGTACTTCTCATTAGTGGAGCTTGTCTTTTCTCACACCTCGGTGATCAATGCAATACTGAGTCTGCGTATGTTGCTTGCGCTTATGCTTGCGTCGCTAGTGTGAACCAGGCTTTAATGTACTTTGATATGATTTAGTCATTCTCAAGGTAGGGGACTATGCCAGGGGTGAAGGGGTGTGTGTGTGGGAGGGGGGGGGGGTGGCAAGATACATCCAAACAAACAAAAAACATCATGAGACCCCTAAAGATAGTTATTTTCACATGTAAAAATAACATGCTATTTTCACATGTGAAAATAACACCACCATGGTTTGTACCTTTTACAGCTATTTGAAAGCAATAAGGTTTGTTCATCGATAATTATATAATAAACAGAATATTACATAGGCGCTTTGAGATACGGATTTTATGTTCTCATTCGCTCACGGCGCTCACCCGTGAGAGATCTTTTCGATGGCTCGAAGATAAAATCCGTATCTCCGCGCGCCTATGTAATATCCTCTATTTGTTTTATATCTTATGTGGTTTTAAAAAAGTCTTTCTTAGGATTAAAAAGTGCTTTTAATCATTAATAGTTTTAAAAAGTAATATATCTTATCTCATTTTCTCATTCTTTGTTTAATTTAGGCCCAGGGCAAACGTCGAACTAACCATGAGCTTAATTCAGTCGAACCTATTTATTTTGAAATAGGCTCATGGTTAGCACCACGTTTGCTGCAATTCAGGTCGACCCTATTTAATAGGTTCGAGTCCAACGTTAGTTCGACAAGCCAAGTCGGATATTACGACTCCAGAGCGACTTCGCGGCAAACGCCGCATTAAACACGCGCCGAACTGAATTCATAAATTATGTATAACAATAAATCAATCATGCAAATCGCGTGACTTACACGAAATCCATGAAAACAACCACTCCCCCACCTCCCAAACACCCATTCTCCCCCAGATGAACATGCGCTGTAGAAAGACGAATTTACATGTAATACCGAGTCATTCTCGATAACGTTCGGCCGAGTAGAAACGAAAGCAGGTGATACCCTGTAAACGTCTCTTTAAAATATTTCTCGGATTAAGAAGACCACATTCAAAGTCAATAGAATGTCGTTAAACGGTGGTATGGCTAGACTAGAAAAGAGCCTTCAATAAATGATACAATTAGAAGACCGGCTAATAACAGGGCTTGCAACCGTATCTTTCTTCTACTGAGTGCGGCGTGTCATCGCCAACTATTCCGGCCATGCGCCCGCGATACAGCAGCGGCAATCACAATAAATGCTTTACAAAATGGCTACTATATTTTATAAGAAAATGTATGGGAATCATAACAAAT
>WUAP02117552.1:0-16121 GCA_015163945.2 Stichodactyla helianthus | reverse complement strand
TCAAATATTAAGTACTGACGGCTGTAAAATTTTACTAAAGAATGTTTGTGGCTTAGAATGTTTTTTGGTAATTTTATATATATTCAGCATCAAAAATAAAATATGTGGTTTTCAAAAAAGTGTATCGACAAATTCTTAAGATTTTTAGGAAAGCGCTAAAATGAGAGTTTGTCTGTAATGCAAGTTCTAATGGCTCTGGGGAAAAATACAATCTCAAGAATGGCATTTATTCCTCCAAACTTAGAGGATGTGAGTATATTGCTACAAGGAAGATTTTCACATTGTTTTAAAGTAACTATACTAAGGCCCTCTAAGGCTCAAGGCGCAAAATCGAGAGTCAAAAATGTTTTTGCACTTTACTCAAAATTAAACATACAGAATTTATCAATTCTTTTATATTTGTTTGCCCAGTGTTGTAGATTATCGTGTTGGTATCCCATCGCCAGAAATTTCAGACATATCTCGCGATTTCAAATATTAAGTACTGACGGCTGTAAAATTTTACTAAAGAATGTTTGTGGCTTAGAATGTTTTTTGGTAATTTTATTCTTGAAAAGAATGTTTTCAAAATTGTATAGGCGGAAAACGATAAAATGAAACTCTACCAACTCGAGATTGTCAATTGTTTTAATCGGTGAAAAAATTGTGTACTTTTTTGAAAAAAAAAAAAAAAAAAAAAAAAAGTGCCTTGAGTTACAAGGTACTATGGACGGCCATTTGCTATAAATTATAGTTTTGAAAAGAAACGAAACAAGAAGTTAAAAATGTATACCCTGGAACTGTTTTGTGAAATAATCAACAGACTCTCCAGCCCTTTATATTTCGTCTCGAAATTATTTCCATGTATACTTTTTGCTTTTGAAATAACGCCAATAAATCCATCCTTTAAAACCTTTCATATTAACACGTCAAATCTTCATAATTCGGCTGAGTTCAAATGCCTGTAACTTTTGAAAGAATGCTTCAAATCGCTTAGAAATTACAATTTTGGAAAGCTTGTTACTTCATTGTCATACTCGGTTCAAGAAATATGCGGTCAGTTTTCCAAACCATCAATTTGTACCATGGTAAAAAGAGTTCCTCCAAGAGCCCTGACATCCTCCGAATGTGCGACCATGACTCACTGTTCAGCTGTTTCATTTTTCGCGCCACTTTCAAAGACTTTCGCGGGAAAAAATGTCGGCATTCATTTCAAATAGAGAATAGCAAAATATTATCGAGAAATTAAAAGACCCCATTTCCAATCGGCAAATTGTATGCTTTAGGGCATATCTATGAAGCGTTTTTCGTGTCAAATTTACTATCCGGTGTGCACATTCAATTATGGCATTTCAAAATTCAATTATGACATTTGATCATTCGATTATTTCATTTCAATATGCTATGATTCCATTTCATCACGAAATTTTTAGATTATGATATTCATTGTTATACACACCTAACGTAGTGCCTCTACTCTTCGTCGTTGTCTTTGCACACCTAATGTGGTCGCCCGGTGATCGTTAGGTGTGCAGGATATCGATTACTTAGAAAATCGTAAAACATGGCCGCTGTGATAAAGGAAGGAGTCAGGTTGATATTATTGGAAATTTCAAATACCTTACGATCTCAGAATCTTCAATATCACGATAATACACCTTTCTGAAAATTGAGAGAGGTGAACATATATATATCCGCTTTCTAAGATTGCAAGCTCAAATGTCCGAAATTTCCGGCGATGCGATTTTCGGGATCTCATCGGGTCGCGCAAAATTTAAGTTTAATAGCACTTTCCATGGATGACGTCAAAATGGTCGCTCGCTGTGCATTGTGGGATTGATATGCGGACAAACAAACCAGTCTTTTGAGATTTTTTAAAGATTCGTGTAGTTCAAATGATGTCAACGCTTGAATTTGTCTTGTCCTAATCTTTGCCAATTCGCTCTTCCATAGAATCATGCAATCGTGAATCTTCCCAGGCTTCGGAAAGGGAATAAACGTACCTTCAGCCATTTTCTCTGAAAAATTGTGGATCCGAAATACATTCTCCCCAACAACAGTCTATGCTTGTTACTTCCCCATATGGCTTATAAAAGAGGTACTCTAAATCAGATTGAATCTGCTTCTCCGCATATCCTAGGCTTCTGTTTACGAAATTTGTCCGCATTTCAACACCATACAGCTGTGCGATAGATTTATTTTTAGTAACTGTTGAAAGTGCTAATGATTTCAGTGTTTGTGTATCGTTGCCATAGAAACATTGATTCCACTGAAAGGCACATTTCCGTAAACGTCAATCTAAGGCTAATGTTTGATGTGAGTTTCAACTCAATCCAACTTCGAAAAGTTTGTTAAAAAGCCAATTAAAAAAGTTTGGTATAACCATTGCAAAACTGTAGAGAGGCACCTTAACTTTTTTTCTTTCTAATAAAAACCTTATGAGCAACACTTGGCTGTAATTCTGTTTGACCTATATTCAAACTATTTGTCACACTTACTTTGGGAAAAATTTTCTTGTTCGATTTCAAAAGACTTTTGTTGAGTTATTCTTAGGCCCCCTCCACACTTACACGATGAAAACGCTCACCATAAACGTCGTTTACGTCTTCTCGTGTGGACGGCGTAAACGGATACTTTGTTGTTGGATTGGCTGATGCTAGCGCTTTTTTAAGCTTTATTGTCAGGATCTACCTTCATTCTGGAAATTCATAAATTGTAATATAAGGGTTATCCTTACAAGATTACTATGCTTTAACAACAATAACATTTCTTCCCCTATCACGGCTTCTCTATGAGCCGTGTTTTCTCCTAGTATCCCCCATTGTCTTATTTTACTAGTACGTGCTATTTCTTCTGGAACGGTTTTTAACTGGTTAAGGCAATAATCTGTCAGTTCTAAGAGAAGCGCCATTGCGTGATTACAATAACCACTTTTACCAGCGGGACAAGTACACAAGTTCCTTTGACAACCCAGCCCGTTTTCTAATAAAGCGTAACACTGACATTCCTGACCTCTTTTTTAATGCTTGCCTTGCACTTTATATAGCGTTTACAAAAAAGCCATATCTACTAAGTGAAGTGAAGATAGAGTCTGCTGAGAGATACCGTTCGTCCTTGAATTTTTTCCTGCGATCCAAAGTTTCAGTGATCGGTCTTCCGTGGCTTTTCCCACTTTCTTTGCGGTTATATATTTCTTTTATCGTACAAGTAGGCATTTCACTGATTGTAATTTTTTTTCAGAATTGGAAGGATCGTTAAAGTAAAGGTTGAAATTTTTCACTTTTTCGCCGATTCCTTAACGTCTACAGTCATAGTTTTCTTCATCTTGTTTTCTTTTCGAATCAAGGTCAGCCTTGTTTTCATGATCATGTAATTCAGTGATATCTGAATGCGGAAAATGTGTATTGTGCGTGTGCATGTCTGCAAGCTCTTTTTGGCAGAGAATTGTTTTGATTTTTGGTAGGTAACTTGGCGCGTGCTGAAACGGAAAAACGTTAGGATAGAGATTTCTTTGGACATGATCGAAAGGACTCAGTAGTAAGATAAAGAACGAAAAGGGACCTCTGCTAGCAGTTTGTTGTTTTTTTGTTTTTTGTCTCTGTCTGTCTGTCTGTCTGTCTGTTTGTCTGTTTTGTTTGTTTGTTTGTTTGTTTGTTTGTTTGTTTGTTTGATACATTTCATCCAATACAGTGCAATAGTTGGTTGATCTTAATGGTGCAAACTGAAATATTTGTATTATAAATTATGTCTTTTTTTTCTTTATTCTCAGAAAGATGCCATGACTCTGATTGAAAATACATGCGCAACAATCACAGCAATCGTTGCCAATAAAAGTTCTGACGTCAACCTTGGTTTGATAGAGTTCATTGCCGAGAATTTTGTGACGGGAGTTAGCAACGTGTTGAATTCGTCGCTAGGAGAAGTTAACAGTACGATGCTAGAGTCCTCTGATTACAAAGTCAAAGAAAAAGAAAATAGAATAGAAAAAGTAAGAACATTTGTCAAGATGAAAAAGATAAGAATCAGATATTGAATATATTGAATATATCATCGCTTGGGCGTAATATAGAGAGCAGGCAATATGCCCTAATGACGTCCAAAATCGATTTTCTGTCTTCAGTTTATTAATATCTGATAGATTTGACTTTTTTAAAGTTTTTTTTTTTTTTTCCCTATCCTTTCTAATCAAAGAAAAAGCAGATATCAAAAAGTTCAGATACAGTGATCAAAGACGTAGCTAAGACCATTATATCTCTAATGAATGTTGGTGACGTACCAAGGGTAGTACGGTCAAATAATGTAGCTGTTCGTGTAGAAAGAAATACTCCAGCATCATTTGACAGGAAGGTGATTGGACAAGGAAGAAGCAAGATCATTTTGCCCCCATCACGAGATATACTTTCTAACACAAACAAGACTCCAAACATCATGGATTGCCAAGTAAGTCATCAGGAATTTTAAATGTCATCGTGCATCTCTGAGTTCTTGGGTGTATGTGACGCCATAGCCGCAATCTTGGATTACTTTGGTTGGGTTGGTTTATAGCGTTATATCGACCAAAACTGCACTCCTGTAATTGTTCCTTTCATCTGTTGTTGTTGGGAAAGATTATTTGTAATAATTCTGTGGTTCACGCTAATTGTCTCCTTTTGTCTGCCTTTCTGTCTGTCTTTGTCTCTTTCTCGGTCCCGCGACGTTATAGACTGGATTTGGCCAATTTTTTACTAACTCGTAAAAAATGCTTCCCAAAGAAGTTTAACACTGAATGAAGTTCTTAAAATTCTATCGTTCCAAATTACATGAAAATACTCAGAGATCTATGAATCTCTGAAACTGAATATTTACTTTGGGCTTTAAAGATCTAAATGATGCATGCACCAAAAGATTCTACAAAAATTGCCGTAAATAATAAATTTAATTCTCTACTTGCGCATACCCATAATGCCTTCTGTTTTTTGGGGGTAGTTATTGTAATTCAAATTTGTTTTATTTGAATGATAATTTGTTTGATTTGAATGACAATAACTACCCCCCAAAAACAGAAGGCATTATGGGGTATGCGCAAGTAGAGAATTTCTGAATCCGTCCCAACAACTTTTTTTTTTTTTTTCTTTCTTTTTTTTTTTTTTTTTTTTTTTCATTTATAGATAATTGAATATCCAGTAAATCCATTCTTTTGGCATAAAAGTTCGAAGGCTGTCAAATCTTCTGTCATTGACGTAAGCCTTCACACGGACACGGACAGGAAGATGAAGCTCAGATTCCTGGAAAATCCGATAAACCTTTTCTTACCTCGAAAAAATCCTGATCCAAATCTTTTTCGAGAAAGGAACTACTCTGCAGTTAAAATGAACCATTTTCTAAAGCCTGCCAATGCTACAAACAGCACAGAAAATATGCGTTATCACAAAATTATTATCCCTTCCGCATACGTCTCACTTACAATAGTTCTTATCCCACAAATGGGCGAGTACATCGAAATTTTTATTAATCCCAGAGACAGACCAACGCCTCTTCAGTACTTTTATAAAAAGATCCTACCTGATTTATCTTCATGTGATGATATAAACCTCAAATCATTTGATCTAAAAAGCTGTGCTTCTGATCCTTATAAATTAGAGATACCAAGTAATACAACTGGAACAATAGGATTACATTATATTGGACTACGTCATGTACCGCCAAAGCCAGATGAAGATGATTTGAAATTAAATGATTCGGTTTTAAATGATATAAAAACCAACCTCCTCAAACTCTTCAAAAGGAGCAGGAAAAATACAGCGGACGATATGCTCCCGACGGAAAACCCGTGCAAAAGTCACAATGGACGACAAAAACGATCCTGTGTTGGAGTAAAAGACCCCCCTACTACTCCAACAAACATTTTGAAGTTGCATCCCACGTTTAATCCCCTAATGGACATCAAGTATCATCTGAGTTCATTTTTGTCATCTTGCTTGTTTTGGTCTGAAGTAGATGAAAAATGGAAGAGCGATGGCTGCAAGGTAGGCGTTTACGTTTTTGGGAAATGGTTGCAAGGCATCAACTATCATTGTGTACTTCCATCTAGGAAAGGTTTTGATGTATTCTTGCCAATTGTTTTTGATTGCCTTTGTGACTTAAATGACAATTTTCTATATTTTCTATGAAGATAATCGCCAAGCGACATAGTCAGAGGCAGTTCCGAAGGCTGAAAAGTAACACTAGATCTAGCTAAAGTATCTGTCAAAAAATTCATCGCTAGTTTACATAGCTTATAACGGGTACTGCGAGCCACGGCGGGTAGGGCGTTCATTTCGATATGTGTTAAATCAATTTAGATCAAAAATACTTTTTCCCTTTTCTATTCAAAAAGTCAGTCTTGAAACCAAACTAATGTAAATTTCATTAATTTAAATTCAAAGTAAAAATGAGGAAGCTTTATAAACGGCTATTTCCGAAGTGGATCCAGTTATGCCAATTTCTTGTTATCGAGTAAAAGTTAAAACGCATCCATGTAAATGTCTATTACCAATCACTTGATGGTATATTTAGAAATGTTATATTTGCTATTCACTCCTTTCTCTCTCCAAAGCTCGGCACAAAATCATCACACAAGCAGGTGCATTGTCTTTGTCATCATTTGACTGCCTTTGGAGGAGACGTTGTTATAGCACCAAATCCCATTGACTTTGACAAAGTGCTGATGGAATTAACTCTTTTGAAAGAAACAGAAAATGTTGTAGTTCTTTCAACAGTTTTATCAATGTGGGCTATTTTCGCTATTGGTCTTATACTCGTTAGGAGGGCTGATAAGTACGATGAGAAAAAAGTAAGTTGCAATCCCACAAAAAATTAAAGTATCTTTGGAGACAAGTCATTATTTAGGAAAGAGGGAGCATGATTCAAAAAAGATATGAAAATAAGTATCTTTATGCATGGAAATTGAATAATCAAACAAATTGGAAATGGAATAGAAATAGAAAAGATGTGAGGGATAAATCAATAAAGAACTGCATTACACAAGGGAAAGTGGGTGGCCACCTCAATTGATTTGCAACAGCTGCCGTCACCACCCTACCTCGAATAATGACCCATCAATTAGTTATGTTTTTCAGTTTTACACCAGTGTCATCCTCTTGGAATAGGATTTTTTCGCTAAAGTTATATACACATTAAAGTTATATAAATATTAACGATAAACAGAGAAACAAAAACTAAGGGGATGTCAACAGTTTTGGAATGGGAAACTGTTTCGCTCAAAGTATAGAATATAGTTTTCCTTTTTCAAGTTATTATGAATAATAATGCTATTGATTTCTTTGACAGATTGTAAATTGTGGAATAGAGACATCGAATACCGAAAAAAACTTGAAAACCTACAAGATTTCTATATACACGGGCGTATGGATGGGGTCTGGCACCACGGCTAACGTCGGTATGATACTGTACAGTGTTCATGATCACTCGGAACCTATATACTTCAATAACATTTATTCGGATAAAAGATTATTTGCAAGGGGAAGCGTGAATACATTTTATGTTAACCTTCCCTCAGAACTTCAAGATGTATTTAAAATAAAAATATGGCATGACAACTCTGGAAACGACCCATCGTGGTTTATCAAAGATGTGGTGGTGTCAGACGAGAATGAGAAAGAACGATGGTACTTCTTAGTGGATCGCTGGCTTGCGGTAAGCAAAGAAAGTCATGATATATCAGCTGAAATATTTCTTACCGAGGAAAAAGAGCAAAAGAAATTCAAAAACCGGTTTTACTCAAGAGCAGCCAAGCAATTCACTAACGCTCATTTGTGGCTTTCTGTATTTACAAGAAATGTCCACAGCCCTTTTACTAGATGTCAAAGGCTGTCCTGTTGTTTCCTGGTGCTAATGGCAACAATGGTAACAAATGCAATGTTTTATCAATTTGGCTCTAAACCCACGGACATTTTCCTAGTTGGACCTTTCCAAGTTAGCTTAAGAGGAATTAAAACCAGCTTACAAAGTTGCTTACTCGTGCTTCCTGTAAGCCTTCTCGTTAACTTGATTTTTGAAAATGTTAAGCAAAAGCAAAGATACAGTGACGAAGAAACTAATCCTCTCGTAGTTGAAAAACAAGGGAGTGGATTCATACCAAAGCCATTTGTTGCCTTTGCATGGTTCCTTTGTATATCTGGTGCAGCAGTTTCTTCTGTTTTCATGGTCTTTTATAGCCTGATGTGGGGCCCCGAAATTGCCAATCAATGGTTAGTGTCTATTATGATGTCCTTCATCCAAGATGTGCTTTTCATACAGCCTGTCAAAATCATTTTATTAGTGTCTTTACTTACGATGATCATCAAGAATCCAATAGACCATCACAAAGAGGTCTACCATATGTCTGAAAAACGTGACTTTGTTTCCTGTCGAAAGGTAGAAATACCACCAACAGAAGTCTTGGCAATAGCACGTGATATTGCAACCAAGAAATCGGCATTGAAGCAGGTCATGTTGGAGTACGTTCTATATCTGTCGTTCATTATGCTGCTTTTTGTTGTCTGCTACGGAAACCGGGACACGAAGAGATTTATGGTAACCAATTCTCTGAAAAGTATCGTTCCAAGCTTCGAGAAGGTATTACAGTTCTTTCTTTTTATTTTTCTTTCTTACTCTATTTTCTTTCTGCTGCCATTATGTTCATATACTTTTCCTCCAGTTCGGGTATTAGTAAAATGGAACTATAGGGTATAATGAACCTTAATTTTAACAGGTGACGGACCGTCGGTCTTTCTGGAAGTGGATTAAACTTGACGCTTTACCAAAACTTTTTGAGGTAACTTGGTATAACGGCGAACCTTTTTCGGACACAGAAGGGATGATTGAAGACAAGAAAACATTCCTGGTTGGAATGCCACGGCTTCGACAGCTAAGAATCAACCCAGGTAAGTCTAAGAAAAGAAAGATTAGGAGACAGATATCGAGAATGGTTCCGAGAGGAAATTAAGAAAGGTTTCTGTAAGTGCATTATTTGAGTTGCAAGTAACATCCATTTATTTAAACGAATCCATTAACAAATCTTGTTTATTTATAATACATTATGTTTTAGATGATGAATGCCTGGAATCAATTCTCCCAGTAATGTCATCTATTTTCAAACGATGTATCCCAACGTACAGTTTATTCAATGAAGACAAAAATCCTTACAACTTACCTAAATGGAAAACTCTCAAAAATCTGACAACTTATTTTTCCAAGTTTAAAATTGAAAAATTATGCCCATTGCCATGGAGGTACAGAAACTTTCATAATATACAAACTTTGCCATTTGTTGGAATGCAAGCTGTCTACGGTGGTGGAGGCTTTGTTGCTGATCTAGGATACAAACTAGCAACTGCGAAAGATGTGGTTAACAAATTACAAAAAAATAACTGGTTCAATGAATATACATCTGCCATCTTTCTTGAATTCACTTTGTTTAACCCAGCAACCTCGCTGTTTAGCTCTGTTAAGTTCTTGTTTGAACGATTTTCTTCAGGCTCTTTGAATGTTATGAATCGAATCGACACGGTAACAGTCTACTCCCCAACGAACAAGTCCCTGCTGTCATTTTTTCAAATATGCCAGTTCCTTTTGATGGTCATCATTGTAATTCTCATGGTGACTGAGTTTGTCAAGATGTATCAGACTAGACGTAGCTACTTTAAACAGATTTGGAATTTGGCTCAATGGCTGCAGAATGTTAGTATTTCATTAGCCATTGTAATGTTTTATTTGAAAGAAAAGTATACAAACAGATTTATAGCTCGTTTGAGAGCGAATCCTTTCGAGACATCAAGCACTGATTATATCGTCATGTGGTCTGATCTAGAGGCAGCAGTTCTGTCATTTGTTGTCTTCATTATAACCATTAAGCTCCTTCGGTTGATCCGTTTTAACCCATTGGTTTGTCAGCTGAATAGCACCCTCAGAAGATCCGTCAAATTTATTTGTTCTTTCAGCATTTTATTCTTGATCGTTATGGTTGCTTTATGCTTCTTTGCAACTTTGGCATTTGGAAGATTTTCGCACGATTTTTCATCCTTTCCAAGAACATTGAGCAAACTGTTCCAGCTTTTGGTTGGTGGAAAAATTTATCAGAAGGAGATAAACTTTTCACAGAGTCCTCTCGGTCCATTATTTGTACTCTTTTACACTATATTTACTTCAGTCTTACTCGTAAACATTTTAGTTTCCATCCTAATAGAAAGCTTTTCATCCTCAAGAAAATACATTGATCCAAAGCACCTTGATGACTTGAAATTTGCTCGGTTTATGAGAAATTATTTCCGCACAAAGGCTCTTCAAGGCCAGGAAAAACTCAACAAACTCTTAAGGAAGACTTTACTCCCTTCTCATAAAGGAGAGATCTATGTGAAATGTAACCGAGAAGGTTACAGCGACATGAAGGCTGCAATTGATGTAAACGAAATCCATCTAGAGTATTTTAACAGGAAGAAAATGCTGAACAAAAGTAATCACAGCAATAACTGCGTCAGCTATGATAAAGAAACGTGTAAAGAAGAAACTTTAGAGGAGATAAGAGGTAGTTTAGCAGAAATAAGTGATATCTTGAAATGCTCTGTTTCTGATGAAGATACAATGCCTTAATATAATCCATGTTGGATTGGGAAGTTTGAGGTTGAGGGTGAGGTTGAGGTTGAGGTTGAGGTGTTTTCCGCCTGTTTTCAAGCAGCCGCACCGCACATTTTTGAAGGGCCGTTTAACCAACTTTTCTTCGTTGGATTACTATAAATTCACACAGATAATTTTGCTTAGACTGAAGTTTATAATAAGGTAATAAAAAAAAAGTATATATATATATATCAATTAAAATATCAATTAAGATAGCGGCATAAATCACGAATATTCTGAAAGATTACGACGGTAGCTTAGAAAAACCAAAGCTATTCTGTTCAACTGTGATATATGGCAAACCAAATGTCCAAAATCTAGAAAATTTTATCTGACCGATTTCAAGTAAATCGTAAAAAAATTTGAAACCGAGATTTTGCATGTGTGATGTAACTTAAGTATCCAAAACTTGCTTAGTTTGGTTTCAAAGTTCCTAATAAACTTACTTCTAATTCCCAGCAAACTGTTTCTTGAACTTATGTTATGAAACCCTGTAAGTTTCAAAGAGTTTCTCCATTTCGTTTTTTAAATTGAATCTGTTATAGGAAACCACAGTTTTTGGTTGGAGTGCCTAATATTGTAGTTTTAGCGCTTTTCTTGATATATAATATTTATTTTTATTTTTATTTTTATTTTCTTTATTTATATTACCGCGAGATAGATTTTTTTAAAACTTTCAAAGTCGCTTCTTCATTATAGGAACAACAGTGTCTCAAAGCTTCATCTTACGATGGCCGAGAACGGCCTTCTGATTTCCGACTTCTGATTTCCGATTTCTGATTTTTGAATGAGACACGTGATCATTGGTGGATCTGCACGTATAACCTAGCTTGGTTCCTTTCACGTTCTTGGTTCCTTTCAATAGCCGTCGTTATGCTGATTATCAGTCATCCTGGTTTCGAAAGTTATTCTGTTAGCAAGCAATATGGATGATGAAGTGAATATTCCGTCTATTATGTAAAGCAAAGTTTACCAGTTGAGATTTACTGGCGGTCAATCTATTAAACAAGCCGAAATCTGCTCAAAACTAAATAAACATTAAAACTACTTAAAAACTGTACTTTGATCTACAGATAGTTTGCTTCCTGGAGTAAAACTCTCTCAAAGAACTAAAGGAAATATTTGAAAAGCATAAGGTAAGCGTTTTATGAATTAATTGGCAACCGACAATCGTTGGATCCCCTATTTTGACCCGTAAATAAAAGTTCGCTTTGGAAATACAATAGAAAATCAGTGAATCATAATCGTGGCCTGATGCATAATCGGAATTCGGAAACCATTATATTAGTAAGTTAATGAATCCATAAGAAATTAGTAAATACTTCATACGAATCATTAACTTATTAGCTTCTAGTTTTAAATGACAACTATCGTGTGTGATGGGTGTTAAGCATCTCCTGTAATTCTAAGTTAAAGAT
Source organism: Stichodactyla helianthus (assembly GCA_015163945.2). Taxonomy (NCBI): domain Eukaryota; kingdom Metazoa; phylum Cnidaria; class Anthozoa; order Actiniaria; family Stichodactylidae; genus Stichodactyla; species Stichodactyla helianthus. The sequence continues at coordinate 4,092 of WUAP02117552.1, read as the reverse complement.
ATTTGTAAAATTCATTAATAATTCATAAGCTTTCCAGCCAATCCAATTTGAGAAATTAGATCACATGATCACCCTTGTAAACACCCATAGAAACTTAAAGCACGGGGAGGGTTTGAATAGCAGTCAGGGAAAACAGGGGTTAAAACAATGAACATGTAAATTAGATACAACTACTTGTGACTTGTATCAGGAATGTAAATTAGATACGACCACTAGTGACTTGTATCAGGAATAAAAATCAGATACACATACTCAATATTAAAAATGTAAACCTGAATCAAGCAAACTCAAATTATCTTTCAAGACAATATTTGCAACTCTAAGTAGCCTATGCTCATTGGCTCTTAAACCAAAGAGTTTACCATTATAGAAATATATACTGTGCAAAAGACACTCAGCTGATTTTTCTCCCAAAAGTCCCTTTTGCCAAAATATATCTTCTTCTTCCAACGTGATCTCTTCCTGGACTTGTTTCTTTGTTTGTATGTCGACTCCACTCTTCTTTGCGTCTCTCATTTTACCATCTAACACTTTACGAAACAGTAAAAACCTGTGGGATACACAAAATCAAAGACAAATCGTTTACCTGAAATATGTTTTTGAAAGTCGCGAGTAATGCGGATATAGAATATTTACGGATTTATATCACAGTAATAATTACTAACCTTTTATCTTCCTTTGAGAGAGGATCCAAGTCACTTTTGTCGCTTAAATAGCGTTTGATGCCACAAATGATCAGATACAAGATTCGCGGCGGATATCTTTCTTCCTTGCTGTTGCTAACTTCTTGAACAAATCGAGTCAGCCATAAATTCAAGGTTTCTCCATTCATATCTCGTAATGGAGTTCAAGTCATGAATTTTCGTCGTGTCCAAGACTACAGAACTTGTATGGAAACATTTTGGCATTTTATCTTCTCTGTTCCTTTGCCAGTCCTCAAATATCTTAACAGCCCACTTAGTATTGTGTTGGGTGTTTTTTGGTACAGTTCTTTTTACTAAATGACACTCTTGCTCCTCACTCATCGGCTCACGGAATCTGCTTCTAGCACTACATTCGGCCATCTGGCACAACAGTCAAAAGCTAATTGAACACTCCAAGCATTCTAATGAGCCAAAGCCCCAAAAGCACAAAAGCGTGCGACAATTAGATAGAATGGTTTTCATTAACCGTGAAATACACTTTAGGGTATTACGCTTTATCACACTTTTTTTTTTTATTAAATAATTAATTAATATTTATATTGTGTCTGTCTGACCATTACACTCAAATTAGTACACTTTGTTTCACGGCTTAATGAAAACCACTCTAGTACTATTCTACTCTAACATTCCAGTCAGTCACGTTCTATTTATAATACATGCACGTATTGTTTTACTTAGAAAGCAGAAAAAGACGTGTAACAATTACTTTACAACACAAACGATTTATGAATTATTAATGAATTTCACAAGTCGTTTACAACATGAGCGTCCGTGTTGTAAATATTACATAACAACTCGGAAATCGGAAATCAGAAATCGGAAATCAGAAATCGGAAATCGGAAATTAAAAGGCCCTTCTCGGCCATCTTATCATCTGGATTGAAAACTTTCAACATGGTCAAATTAATTTAACCTAAAATGCATTCGAAACCATGTTTGTGTTGTGATTCCACGGAGTGACGGATCGTGCTAATGAATTCCACATTTCTGCGTGACGGTTATACAACGATAGCCATGGTTTTCGAATGCTGACATAGTGGCTCATAGGGGTTACGTTATTTGCAGCGATACAATATACCAACGAACTGTCTAATATTGGATGTTTAAGGGATATATTAGCTATTAAACGTATTTATTTGTTGTATAATGGTCATGCTGAAATGCTTTACAGTCCAGCGTTTATTTAATACCGCTATCTTAACTTTCCATTATTATAAGTTCAAGTTCAAGTTCAAGTCGAATTTTAATTTTAATTTTAATAAAATGTAGTATAATTTAAAGGCTCTCTTGCATAAAAAACGGTGAAAATTGGAAAATGATTATTTCTATATGAAAATGAACATAGCTAAATAACTAGCTACTGTCTGCCAAATATCTACATTTTAAGCTTATTATCACAGAGAAATTTTGGTTAAAACCTAAAAGAACAATAGGGTTGAGTAAATGACGTCATTTACTCACAATATAAATTCTAAACTTGTCTATCCCTCTCTTTTGGATGTGAAGAAAATTTTGCTTCATGGTGATTATTGGGAACGTATAGATGGGTTTAGTTAAATTTCAAGTCATTTTCAACTTTCATTGTTTTCTATCCAAGTGCCCTTTTAAACTAGCGGTTTCTAATAGTAAGTGAAATGCCGCGAGTGACTTCAATACACTGTTGGCAGAGATCTGAGATATAAAAATTACACTCAAACAATCAATTAAACTTTATTTGATAATGCGCGCGGGTTTAAGAAATGGGGCAGCCAGCTGATAACATATATAGTATATAGATTGCAAGTGATTCTAATGATGACAACAATCTGACAACATACATTCGATCACCTTCAGTCATTATCTGATTTACTATTATAAAGCGACTCCATATTTTCGAAGTGGATGTGCTTGTACCCAACAGCATTGAAACCTCTTCGAAAAAGAACATTGTCTTCTCCGAGAAACGTCACCAAATGGCTCTGGACTGGCTTAAGGAGCAATTCCACAGACGAATGATATTTGATATTTGAAATTATAATAGGACATTTGTTTGATTGCGTCATGAACCTCTACTACCAGAATCCCTTGCACACTTTCTTTTGTTGAGTTAACAGCGGGGTAACAGCCCTATGTGGAGTTTGTATACTGTAAAATGATCGATCATATTGCAACCAACATTCAAACTGGTTAATAAAAACTGTTAAACATTCTCTCTTATGTCGTTGTGTGGATGTTATGTCGTTATGCCATTCACACCAGAGCATGGATGACATATTAAAAGGCGCGCACTCTCATGCAGCCATGTCGCTAGTGTTAACTGGCCTAAACAGCACTGCGATAAAACGGAAACAGCACAGTCTTTTCCCGAGCAGAATCTACCGTGTAAAGCAGTATCTAGAATACGAGAAGGAAGAGTGTTTGACCCTTCATTTTTGCCAAAGTAAAAGAATTCAGCGGATGTCAGCGAACTGTCGATTCGAGATGGACTAGAAAGCGAATGGTCAGACCCGCCGCAGAATACTTTACTGTTGAGAACAGTGATTATTGTCAGGACTTCCTAAATTATATTTCCACGGTAGACCCTTACAAATTCAAGTATTTCAACGAAAGTGGAATAAAACTCCCAGATGTACGATTTAGGATTACAAATCGCCAAACTTCAGGTCGATTAGGTCTTTACCCTTGTCACTTTGAACTTTACTTTTCGTACATCACGTTTAAACTGAGTAAACTGAAGCGCACTTACTAAGTAGCGCTTTCCCCACGTGAAAACCCGCAAAGGAATGTAGAGATAAACATCTACGATTTCAGGCGCGACAGCAGACGTTATAACGCGTAATCGCAGCGTGTTTTCTTGTCTCGAATCGACTGTTCGCTGACATCTGCAGTATTCACGCGCCAATGAAGTTGATACCGTTGCAACAATTTGTTCGTCCAGACCATAGTTAATAGAGGGAAAAGGTTGGGAAACCTATTGTCATATTTCTTTGTTTACTTTTGATGTTGGGCTGGTCATGACCCTGCACTATTTTTGTAGTACCATCATCAGAAACGGCTAAACGACTGAAATCAAACATTCTTTATTGGATAATTTATTGAAATATACTAATATTTATAATATATATTGAAGTATTTCGAATAAGCATCCAAAAGAAACGTTTAGGTTCAATCGTTCAGCCATAGCCAATGATGGTAAAACAATGGTAAAACAAAAGGCTGTGCAGGGTCACGGTTGAAAAAAGTGAACAAAGACCTACAACAATAGGTTTCCTAACCATCTCCCTCTATTAACTATGTCCGGACAAGCGAATGCTAAGTAAATAATGTCGCATGCATGTCTGGCTGGCAATTCTACTCTATGCCAGAACAGGGCAGACTCAAGAAAAAATATTCTGGCAATTTTGTGTCA
>WUAP02117441.1:0-16122 GCA_015163945.2 Stichodactyla helianthus | reverse complement strand
TTCCACACTCCCTATATATAGACATGTCCACATCCATCTTTTTCATTCAACTCCGACGAAGGACTAACGTCCGAAACATCAGTTATCCACCACCAATTCATACGGTGTTTAAGCTTATCTAATCAATCAACTGTTTTATTCAAGACACCGATGCAGTCTAAACTAGTTTTTACTAGTCTCTACTAAAATCTAAATGGATGTATATCATTCATAATACTGGCAAATACACAAGAACAGTGCCCCAGATGACCCATAATACCATATCAGCATTTTTGCAGTCCACTAGCTGTTTCTAATCTTATGCAACATACTATATATAGCTATCCTTCACTTACACCAGCTTTTTACTATAACAAATGTGTGTGACTATTAAATGGCTTAAAAATAATATTAAACTACGTTCATTAAATGTAACTGTCTATACAGGCTGCTAAACTTGTGGCTAATCGAAAGGCACCACTTCATTCATTACTAACCATATTTGCCATACTCAAATTCAATGGAGGATTGGAAACAAATTGATGCCACACAGAATAGTGGGGACAAGATCAAATCATGCTGCCATCTTGGATTGGATTCTGGGATTGATTTGGGGGATGAGATAGAGTTCATTCCCAGTCTTTCTTTGAACTTCAGAAAGGCAAATATCCCCTTCCACAATAAGGGAACTAAGGAATATTTTGTGAAAGCACACATACTACAATCTGTGCACACATTACTATGGGTTTTGTTAAATGTTATATGTCAAATGGACAAAGACAGGACAAGAAGTGATAGTTGTTAAGTGTAACAGTCATGGCCAGACTGAGTAAGAAATTAAACTCACATTGACCTTTAAAAAGCCTGGATTTCTGTTTCTTGTTTCTTTTGTCAGAGTCATCTTTTGAATTCTTCTTAGTTGGCTTGTGTTTACCAATGGATTTGTTTGAATCCAAGTCTCTTTCAATCTAAGCGTTATGGTTAGGTTAGACATTGAAATGAAAAGACCTTTCTGAGCGTCAAACATGTACTGAATATGACTCAATTATTAGGGAGTATTTGTTAGCAGTGCTTGACCTCAGTCAGGTTTTTATTTGGATAAATGAAAAAGTCACTTTCGATATTTGGCATTAAACTGCAGACTCTGGCCACACACCAAATTATCTCCACCACAATCCACGTACCGATACTGTGTAAAGGTATGCAATGTCACATGGTCATTTGGATCAATCCAACAAATGGTCAATAGGAGTTGACCAAAAATGACTTTTTGACTTATCCAAATAAACACCTAACAGAGTCAAGAAACATGTTTTCTCTTACTGTGTTTCTCAATATTCTGCAAACTCATAGTTACAAGTTTCTGCTTGGAATTTGGTTTTTCACTGCCACTAGTCAAAAATATAAAAGCTACCAACTGATTATTTGGGATTGATGGCAACGAAAACCAATTTCACAACAATATCCATTGAAATGCCTGAGTTTGCAGATTAATGAGAATCACAGCAAGTCAAATTTCATTTCATTTCAACTGCAGCAAATGTTTGACTCAAAAAGGTTTGTTCATTGAGAATTCAGTGGTTAGTAGAAAAACATAAAATCTAGAAGCAATATTAAACATGTAGCTAGGAACATAATTGTCTGGAACATATCAGCTGAACAGTTACAAGAACAATGACAAAAAGTTAAAAGTAGGGTCAACCACATAATTGTGTTAGTGATGAGTATATTGGGATAATTAATAAAAATGGATATTTGATTAAAAATTGGATATAATTTATTTTTACTGTCTAGGATAAAAGCCAAATTCTTGGCAGAATTATGTTATTCTAATTATTCAGTTGCCACATATCATTTTTAATTAATATTTATTAATAAAAAAAATTAAAATATGATAAAAAGTTTAAAACCCAAAAATCTTTAGCAAAATTATTTAACATGACATGGGGATAAGAATAAGTCCTACTAAATAAAAAAATTTATGATCATGAGAAAGCATAATAAATAATTAACTTACCCCATCAACAAATGCACTGTCTAAAGATGATGAGCTGTTGCACCTCTTAAATCCCTCAGGTTCTGATGAAAATGAGATATCTGCAGAAAGTAAAAGAACCAAGCATGACAAACGTTTTCTTATATTCTTATTCTATTCTTATTTTCATCAAAATGAAGTGAGCCTGTAACATTTACAATAGTCCACTTTCGATATTGTGGTTGAGTGATCACACACACAACAGTATCTTGATCAAAAAGATTTCTTTACTTTAGACTCCTGTGACAAGTTGCCGTCCTTGGTCATTCACATAGGCAGATAAAATTTCAGTTGGCAAAATCAAAGACTTGTGGACCACTCATTAATTAAAGGGGGAGGCCTCATGTAAATGGGGATGATTATTTTTTCACAACCTCAAAGAAGAGGATCACAAAAATCTGTGCAGACCTTCAAGGGATCATATCAAGGTCCATAAACACTACTTTGCACAACCAGTACACACAAGATAGCACGCTATGGGAGCTTGCTGCATGGTGTGGTCATGCTCGGTGATATTTAACCAGTTTGATATCAGGAAGCATGAGGTTGGGACAAAATTCTGCTCCCACAACAACCCTTTTTTTACATGCAACCTTTGGTACACACAAAGGAGTGAAGCAACCTGAACCAGAAGCCTGCTCCTGGAGCGAAACCTTTAGTGTGGATGGACCTCTAGTTTATGTAAATTTATGGTGGCCAACAATTTTTCTGCAGTAGAAAAGGGGCCTCTTAAAAAACATGTACATCAAAATTAAAATGCACCAGCCCTCTCTTCTTTAATAAATTAATGCACCCTTATAGAATTGTAACTATAGTAAATTAGTTAGTAAACTATTATGAAAATGTCTCTATTCACCTCCATCACTGATGTTCAACAGAGAACTAGACAGCTGTTTTGAGTTCGCCAGGTTACCAGTACTTAATGAGTTAGCATTGACAGAGACATCAATTAAACTGAGAGCGTCAGATGAGGGTGCTGATTTGCCGCGGTTCTTCTTTGGGTGTGGTAGGGTCATGGTACCAATGTTGCGCTCCATTCTTTTTGCTGCTTGTTTTTGTTTTTCTGTTGCTATGGTGACATGAGATAATAGACAAACACTAGAACTTAATATGTGCTTTTATACATGTAATGACATTCCATGCAGAATATAGAAAGACTATAAACCCAATTATACTCAAGGGATCCAGTGAATGATAAAGTCATGCATTAGAAATACTAGCTTATTTCAGTTTGCTGGGTAGTTACATTGCTGCAGGATGTGATAATATCTTATTAACCAAGCGAGAAGGCTGTACCATAAGTTATGGACCAAGTTTTTTCCACTGCTGTATGGCCCAAGTGCGTAGCACACAGGCCATAAAAAGAAGGGGTAAAATAAACTTTCCATAACTTACATACAGTGCAAGCAAGCATGCTTAATTACATGCTCCTTATTTGGCAAGACAAACACCAATATAAGATTGGTGGCCTGTACAGTAAGTTCTAGACCACAAATTGGTAAATTGCCAATAATATGTGCATGCATTTCACAAAGCTTCAGTTATCTAGTACCTACCAATTCTGTCAGACTCCATGGCATTAGTCTAGTAAACAAAAAAAGATCATCAGTTATGGAATATGTCTGTCAGATGAGTTACACCTATTTTCAAAATTACGCGACTCAGACATTGAGCGGCGACGGCAAAAGTCTGGGATTTTGGCTTCCGCCAATCAAAGTTTCAACAGTCTGAGTTAGTAATTATTTTGATTGACGGAAGCCAAAATCCCAGACGTCTGGCGTGTTCTAGGTCGCATAATTATGAAAATAGGTGTAAAGGAAGCAAAAAGTAGGAAAGTATAATTCCCAGACAACCACTGAAAAGCTTTATTACCTCATCTATGCATTCCATCATTTCTTCTACAATTACTTTTCTCATTTGTTCGTCAGTAGCATTGAATGTGGCTAAAACCTAAAATCCAAAAATATACTCATATTCCAAAAAACATTGTTGCGACAGAGCCAGTATACAAAGTGCAGGTATGGAAATGTGGAAGATTGAAATCCTGCTTGCACCTTAGATTATGACGGACCACAACAGTTCATAATTTAGAGCAGATTTCGTATGACTGTGAAAAAGTCACAGCATGGTCAGTGCTGTAAGTGTGCCTTGCCGCGACCATGGTGTTTTCTAGAATTCTAAAGTTCCTTGCTGTGCCTTGACTGCATCTGCTCCATGTTCATGCCGTGACTTTTTCACAGTCATACGAAATCTGCTCTAAATTATGAACTGTTGTGGTCTGCCATAATCTAAGGTGCAATCAGGGACTGAAAATTAACACTCAAGGGTGGTGGAGCAATTCTGAAAGTGGGGGTGGCTAGCTTAGTAAATCCTTACCGCTTGTAGAGCATGTCATTCTTGTAAAAAGTGGGGGGGGCTAAAGCCCCCCCAGCCCCCCTCTCCCCCGTCTGCACTGCCCCTGACACTATAAATTTTGAATCTACATATGCTTTATGCCTGAAAATCAAATCATTTCTGATTTTCTTTTTACAACCCTCCCAGATAGATCAGGAATGTTCAATTTCCCCTTTTTATTAGACTGGAATGTAATATAGTGGTACGTCAATTGGGTAAACGCAGGATTCCTGACCATCTGGAATTTTCCATGACATGAAATCCAGGCTCTGCATTACTGACAATAAAAACTACAGACCTTGCTTTGTATTCTTGAGTACAACTGAATCCCATATTGATAGTCTAGAAAAAATAAAGAATTATATCACCAGTCAGTAAGAAATAAGACTAAGTAAATTGTTTCCTTAGACTGATGTACAGACCAGGCTTAGGAAAATGATGTATGCTCCTTAGAAATGACTTTTCACCAGTTTTTAAAGGAATTAGGCTCTCCATTAAAGTACTTACAATCATTATCAAAGAGAGATACTTTAACCCCACCAAGAGGAAAAGAATACTTGTAGCTGTAGAAGTGAAATCCTTCTCTCTGTCCTGGTCTTCCTCTCTCCTTTGTAACCTGGGAGGTACATAAAGAGCAGAATCAAGTTATTGAGTAGGTATATATAGTGGAGTAATTGTGTTGACAGTTTGTCAGCTGTCTGTTGGTCAACACTTCACCAACAATGGACAGTACACAATCTCCCACAATCTCCCTATGGTGCATTAGAATCTACTTGTTGTCCAATTTCAATAATCATTGTTGATGGTGATTGCATAGTTAACTACTACTACTGCGAAAATCGTTGCATCACGACCTGTATTATCTAACTTCAGTTGGAGTTTTGTGCTTTTCTGATCCATCAAACATTATTTGGGGGCAGGAGTTATTCAAATCAACAAATGATTTTCACGGATTCGCATAGCTCCTGCCCCCAAAGATGATTGACGGATCAGAAAAGCACAAAAATCTGACCAACGTTACGATAATGTGGGTCGTGATACAACGATTTTCGTAGTTAATGACTCATGTCAACAAACTCTTGGTTGGCTTTTTCCCATTTGGCTGCCATAAGTCAGCCAACAAATGGCCCACTCACTACACCAACAGCCAGCCAATGTATGACTGACACTTGTCAGCTGGTCACAAGGTACATAATCTCCATTTGCTGAAATAACATCTCAGTGCATAACTCATTCATAGAACAATTTCAAAATTACTGTGGAAAAATCATAGCACTAAATACCATATCACTGTAGGAAAGTGACCAGATTGGTTAAACGAGTTGCGATTGTGACCACAACCTTAACATTTGGCTTGCTACTGTTTTGTAAATTTCATCCACTAATACAAAATTATACTAAGATATAGAACTCTACATTTGTATCCATCAAATACATTTTTCCCCCTCGCTCTAATGAAAATTTTCAAACTGTATAGCCACTTACAATGAGCATATCATTGAACAGGAATAACACTCTATCATGCCGTTTGTCTTTTTTATGTGGATCTTGTACTTCAAACAATGATGTAGACATTCTAAGGTACCGATGAATAGCAGCTAGTGTCTGCAAAATAACAATTATCAATGATTATTAGAGAAATTAATGAGCATGATGGGAAACATAAAAGTACTGCAGAGTGAATGAAAGAAAGGAGAAATGACAGTATAAAAGGGGAAAAATTTAAGTTTTCAAGTTTGTTGATTATTATATTTTACAGTGGGATTCCCTTAACCAGGACAATTTAGAGTTCTTCAGCCAATCACAAGCTGAATCTTAAACAAAAGACTCTGAGGTTATCAATAAAATGAGTCAATCAGGTTTTACTGTTCTCACAACTGAAATAAAAAATTGGAATCCTGTCCCTGCCCTGTTTGCCAAATGAGTGAAGTGTGCTTTAAAATGGGACAGGATTCCAATTTTCTAACATTACAATCTGATTGGCTCATTTTATTGATAACCTTAGAGTCTTTTGTCCAAGACTCTGCCTATGATTTGCTTAAGACTCTAAGTGGCTCTGACTGAAGTAGGCGTGCATACATACCGTCCATGGCATCTTGCCTATGATCTTTTTCTCTAATTTGATTGTCATGTTCACATGATCTCTTGCTGGTGTAAACTCTTTCTGTAAAGAACAATTTAAATAAAAATGCTGAATGATAATCTTATTAGCTCATAGACACACAAAATTTACTCTTACCTTGAGTATTCGTCTGTATATTTCTGAGAGACTCTCCTCTGGAAAGTTCTGTCCATTGTTAACACCTTCAAATATAATCAAACATGGTTTAATATACTAAACCTTAAGAGTAATGCAATTTTAATTATAAATTATTTTGGAAAAAATGTGAAATTAAAGTATGACAAAAACTTTACGTAACAAGTTAGCTAAAGATTAATGCATGTTAATGTACTAACCTTCTAGATTGCGTATAAAATCAGCCTCTGTCATTCTTTTCTTGACGTTAGGACTGTGCAAGTCGGTGTTGAGCATCACAATAGCAAATGCCAGAATTAAAATCTTGTCTTGAGCAGATTCATCTTCAGTTGGGTTACAGTGGATATATTGCTCTGAAAATACCTAGAAATATACAGAGGTGTAAGCTCAAAAATGATTTTTCAAAACAAAAAGTAGTTTTTTTTTTTTTGCAAAGACCCTTGGCAATATATAACTCCACCATGGCTGGTTCCAAGCCCAGATGAGAAAGGAGGAGGGTTAGCCGTAGGGCTAGCAAACATGCCCCATAAAAACCCACTGGCTACAGAAAGGCTTGGCAATATGCATGTGCTTTTTCTTATAATGAAAATATGAAAAATGTCAAAGTATTGTTAGAGATGTTTGTTTGGTTACCATGGTTACCAATGAAGCTCAAACAAATGATACATAATTACTCTATCAAACTGCATATTATAAGAGTAGATAAATGAAAACATAAAAATTCTACCAGATATTGATAGAAAGCACTACCCAATTAGCTTAGTTGGTAGAGCATTGGTCTGTTGTGCAGGAGGTCGTGGGTTCAAGCCCCAGCTGAACCAACACTCAGGGTCTTAAAATAACTAAGGAGAAGGTGCTACCTTTGTAATTACATTTGCAAACAGATAGACCTTCAGATCTTCTTGGAAAAGCACAGGTTCTGTCTCCCATCCCTTCCTTAATCTGTACATGGGGGACATTAAAGAACCCATTGAACTATTCCTATGAGAGTAGGGGATTGTCTCCTGGTTCAACAGCCTACTGCATTTGAAGGCATGACATATTGATATATTTATTACCTACTCAAGATTGTAAGCTACGCTGCCAGTGACAAGAATTGTAAAGTGCATTAAGACTTGCATGAAATGGGCTATATGAGTACACTATTAAAGGTTAAGTCAGGTGGTGATTGAAGTTTAATGTGTTTGTACAAATAAACTAAATCTTACCTCCATAAGTCTTTCAATTTTCTGTGCTTCACCCTGGAAAAAATGGATTTATTTACTGTAGTTTATAACAGTATATGACTATTTTTCATTCATTCTTCCATTCTTTTATTTCATTTTACTTGTTTATGATAAAATGGAAATTGGACAGCTGCAGAGAAGACACAGCAGCAAAATAATGAGCAATTATCCATTATTAAGAAATATGATATTCTCAGTGGCATTATTATCATCACAGCATCTCTACAATTATTTCTTCTTGCATTTAAACAATAGTGAATACTTACAGGAAGCCTAAATTGTGACAAGAAAAGTCTTAATGCAACATCTATTTCCATCCCAGTGAAATCCAAGCTCTCTGTGAAACATCTTTGGAGCAAAAAGAAAGAACAATAACATCTACATGAAGGAAGGATAACAAGAAGCAGGGTCTGAAATTAGTGGTCATCCAGTCATCAAGGACGATTAGAATTTTCCATAGACAACTGGATTTTAGAAAATGGTTGTCCAACTGATGACCTACATTTGCCTCAAGCTGTTTCCTTTTACATCGTATTTGCAAAATAAAGTAGTTGATGAGTTCCTACAATTTTTCTTGGCTAATTATTTTCTGGTGGAGCCCAAATATTAGCAGTGATTAAAAGAAAACAGTGTGAATTTGCATCTCTGCAATTGTGGCCATCTTGATTAAGCAAATACCACTGGCCATATATATAGTGACTATACCGTAGTTATTTTGACTGACAAACATCCCTTGGGCTCTTCAGAATTGCAGAATCCAATTCAATATAATTATTCAGTAAAGTGTGGTTAAATACAAAGAAAAAGTCTTTTCCATGCTTTTTTCCCCCTGGACAACCAAATTTTTCTCTGGATACCTAAATTCTTAAACGTGGTTGTCCACTGGACCACCTAGTCTTTTAAAAAGTTAATTTCGGACCCTGACAAGCTATTACCAAACCAAATTATTTGTATAATTTTTTAACCCAAAACCACAGCAGTGAGAGACAACATCTATTTCCATATTTATGGGACCTAGAAAACTACACAAAAATGCCCATTAACCCCCTTACAAGATTAACTTTGATAGGTGCATAATACTTACTTGAGTACAGCCATGTTGAATTCAATTTGTAAATTGCCTAAATATTCCCCTAATTTCTGTTTGCTGATACCATTCTCCGATATCAAGAACTTTGCAACAGCCTCTGGGTTTTCATCTAGTACTTGATGTGCTATAAGGTATTCAATTCCTTTTTCTGGTTTCCTGGAAGCCAAAGAAAACATTATTCTTAAAATAATGAATACAACTTGACTGGTTTTTCCAGCAGTTAGAATCCTGCGGCCTTATAGACCTGAGTCTTTACTTAGGGCATAATGTTTTCCCATTTCAGACCATGATCATCCTCTTGAGAATAAGATTCTTTGCTCAAGATTCATGTATATTACTGTATCTTCTCAAGCATTTCTGAGAAACAAAGAAACAAAACCCAAAGGAATTCTGAGCTATATACCCAACCAATCAACAACACCTGACAACATTATATTTCTTTGGGTAAGGAAGTTTATTGCGGGAATACAAAGCAGGAAACTGTTCAGACAGTAAGACCCGTGATTCGCAATTAAACTTCTACCACCATCCATTAGCATACGGGTGGGAGTGGTGGGAAAATGATAAAAAACAGTAATAATAAAGACACAATAAACAAGAAGTAATGTGAAGTAGCTGGATGTTGACCTTATAACCAGACAAGCTGATACTACATCTCAGGTTACAACAACCAACATGAAGACGAGGCAGAAGTACAAAGTCCAACTACATCAATCACTCTCTATCCTCATCAACTAAACAAATGCGAGTCATTGATGCTCATAATTACCTATTTTGAGTGGACTCAAAACAACACAATGACGTGATCTGAATTGGGAAAACATTACACCCAAAGTAAAGAGGGCTATCTGCAAATTCAAAGAAAGACTTGTCCCCAAAATCAATCCTTGATCCCTTTTGGTCTCGTTGCCAAATTCAGCCCCACAATTCTCTGCAACATGCATGAGTTCTTCCATTTCTTGGTTGAATTTTGGAAAAATGCAAATTAATGGGAACTCTGTTAAATACAGTGAACATGGCCATGATAATGTAACATGCAATTAAAGGATCAACAATATATTTGTATCTAATTTATAGACCAAGACTCCATTTTTTCTCACCTGTTAAAATGATTTATTCCTATTCTCATTTCTAGTTTTTGTGGTTTGACAGAGGTGGTATGGATATTGTCAAAGTCAGATGATACACTAATAGTATCCAAATCTTTGTCCAGTGCCGTTGAAGACATACAGACACCATCCAAACTGTCAACACTGGAGTAATCTAAATTTCTTCTGAAATCATCACCTGGAATCAATATGATAGGACATGCATGGTGACTAAAATTTTCAAATCTTGCTCTGAAAGTAAAATAAAGAAAACTCCTAACTAGAGGTCACTTTACATGGGTGATTTTTCTGTTATAAATGATTTCTGCTACAATTCTAGATGGAATGAAAAATCATGCATGTAAACTACTGGCAAATTTAAGGAAATTTTCTAAATTCACATTGCTGATGAATCACAATTGTTTCAAACATCTTTGAATGTAGTGCAATTATTGTAGTGATTCCCTCTCAAATTGCCACTCATGTTTGAACTCATGATAATTGCAGGTGAATCAAAGCTAGAGTGCAGAAAAAATCACCCATATAAATGGGAAAAGAAAAATGGAACGGGAAAGGGAAAGAAAGAGTATAAGAAAGAAAAAAATATATGTCAAAAATGGGAAAATGAAAATAGCAAAAATGGGAAATAAAAAGAGAAATGAAATGAAATTGTAAATGAAAGTTAGCAAAAAGAAAAAGAAAACAAAGCGAATAGAAGAGAAAATCAGAATTGAAAGAGAAAAGATGGATAAGATGAGGGAAATAGAAGTGAAAGAAATGGAACAAAATAAAAAAAATGAAAGAAAAAAGAAGAAAAGAGCAAGGAGAAACAACTAACTTGATTCATCACTTTCTTCTCCAGTTGTATTTCTCCTTGTTCTTGGAACATCACTGTTAGCATAATGTGTAGAATCAGGAGTAAAAACATTCTCTGGACTGCTACACTCTGGCTCCACCATTTCTACTTTCACATAATGTTCTGTAATGCTCACACTCTGCCTTTCATCCTCCACATTAAGGGTATTTGCTGCAGTTTTGTCTTCATTAGTTATTAGCTTGATTGTTCGTGTGTTGTTACTACTATTTGATTCAAATTGTGGTTCTAAGTTCGTTGGTGCTGCCATATAATACGGTGTAATATTATCAATAATCAAAGTGGACCGAACTTTCTTGTTTCTATCTTCTGTGTGGTTTTTAACTAATCTCAGCACTGGTGTTGTTTGGCATGGCATTTTCTCTATATTAGGTGGATCACTGCCTGACTTATCCCTGAGCAACTTGTCAGGGGTTTCAGAGTATGCCCTTATTCGTTTAAACCTTTTGTCCATCATATACTTCCTGTAGTAACTCTGGATTATCTGGGCAGAGTGATGAGCCTTTTCTTTCCCTCCATATTTCCTTTCAAGTAACATCACACTTCGTTCCTGCAGATCAGGTGATAATTCATACTTCTTGCTAAATGATTTTGATCGTGTGATACTGTCATTTCTTTTAACACTGGCTTCTCTTGTTTTCCCTTTGCTTGGGGATCCCTTCATGCTTCCACGAGATGGCGATGTTGTTGATTTTTCTGATTCTTCTTCTGGTTTGTTGACAGTGATAACAGGTGATCCATCTGATTTTGAAGGATCATGACTTGTACTGTAAAATACAAGATCATTATTAGTATTTTTCCACATCTAGAAGCCTGGAGATTTGGTGATGGAAGGCAGATATTTGAAACTGAAAAAGGATAAGCTCTTGATCCCTAATCACACCTTTCTGTATAAAAATGAAGCCAAACAAATACCAAATAGCCTGTCTACAGGCTCTCTGAGGCAGCTGGGAGGGAGGGGGGAGGGGGTAGGGAAGGAAAGAGAAGGCAGGAGAGGGTAACCACTCCCCCCTCCCTCAACCAAGTGTCCCTCAGAGCATGTAAGTAGGCTAAATACCAAAGTGAGCATTCTCCTCCTGAGAAAGAAAATATTCAAAAATGATCCTTTTGTCAGCTCCTCCCCTTTTCAATTTCAAAGTAAATTTTTTAAGTGGGCAGATTTTTTTCCCAAAAATTTTTAGGTACTTTTTAATAACAGAACCCATTCAGAATGTGATCTAGGGAACATACTGTGGTAATTAATTAAAATCTCTTTCCACAATTCCTTTACCTGCTGCACAGTAGAGTGACGTAGCACATAGAACATTTATTCTTAAAATATTCATATTTGAATAAAAACATCATAATGCCTCACTGTGACAGTTACATGTACCATATAAATTGTAAGATATCAATAATAATCAAATGTCAATGTATTCCATAAAATAATACCTATTTAACAAATAGAATTCGAAACAGCTTAAACTGTGCTCCGTTCCACATTGAGTTATAGAAACACTCAGGAAGTGACCAAAAACTGAAAGAAAAACAAGAGCTACAGGTGAGTTTTTCTCCTTGCTTCTTGAGTGATTTCAACACTTCCTAAGTGTGTTTCTATAACTGAACAGAGCATAGTTGAAGTCATTCTACATATAAGATAGAAAGAAAAATGAGAGACATTTAACTTCCTTCAAGGTCTTTTTGTAAAAGCTAAAATGATAAAATCTGTGCTTCATACTCTAAAGGAGTATAGTCTTGCACCAATCAAAGCATCGCATGTAACAAAGTATCTATAGTATAAAATGGATACTCCTAAATTCATAGTTTAGTAACCAGAAACTTTAAACTTATGAATCAGCACTAAATGTCCAGTTACAGGAATTAGTTTTATTTCAACTTTTAATCTTCTTGTAATGTAATTCAGTTTTAATTTCAATATAGTAATCAGCTTTTCAGGTTAACAACAATATCAGAATGTAGTTTAATGATCAAACAAGAAAACAATTTGATAGAATAAACCATTTCTTGGTTACTTTATGTGGAAACTAAATAGTTACAGCACTGACCAAATACAGACTATGGACAGTTATACTGCTTATGTGTAAGTTAAGTTAAGATAATTAATGCAAAGACACAGTGATCAAGTTCCTAATTCTTGGTCTAGTTTTCAAGCAGGTTGTCCCATGTATTGCAATCAAAACCTACAGAATTAATAGAGGAAAGTAAGTAGTAAAATGTGAAAGGGAAAATAATCACCCAAGATAGAAAATATATTTTTCCAAACACATTATTTCGGGTACTTCAAAGGATTAGTAAATTTTTGCTTGTGTACACCAAATGACAGCCATTTCCTTCTGGCACATGCATAATGAAATCACCAATGATATACCACCTCTGATATACATTTTAATTTTTAATTCACTAAAATATAAACAATTCCAATCATTTAATACTGCAATCAATCAACATGGTATCAATTATGAAACCCAAAATTTTTTATTGACAACTGAATTGTAACATTCTTAAAAAGGGATCATTGAGGAAAGAGAATATTAAAGTGATTATTTAATCCTTTGAGGTATTGAATTTTAAAAACGATCATAACCGTGCCATGTGTCCACAAGATGACTACTATAATCTGCCTTTACCAATTGCTTAATTTGATGCTCATATATATCTTATGCCATTAGATTTATAAATCATCCATTCAATAACTGAACATCTTACGTAATATTTTTATTATTTTCAAGGCAGTTGTGACTATAAAATTAATGTTGAAGATAAGCTTGATTTATTTTAATTTTCGTTATCATTAGGCCTTGGTCAAGCCACGATCTCACAGACCGGTACAGTCAAAGTTCAATTCAAACACTTACGAAGTTATAAGCTTACGAAAGATGATTCGCAATTAAATTAACGTCAAAATGTTATTTTAAATACCTTTTCTTGTTATTCTATGATTGTAAACAACATTTTGGATTTTATTATTTTATTTTTCAATTTCGGTATAAAGTTAAGTTATAAGCTTAAGTTAGTTTTAATTGAGGTTAAAAATTTAGATTTGCTAGATTTCGATAATTAAAACGAGCCATACTTATTAAATCTTATCCTACCTGCTTTCTTCGTGTTTTAATTCCACTACAGCACAGTCCACTGCTGCTAAATCTACACCTTTCAACTTTAGGATTTCGCGTTTCAGTTCCTCTCTTTCCTTCTCTAAAGCTATGACTTTGTCTTTCAGAGCAACGTTCTCGGACATTTTCGCGCGAATAATTTGGTCCTGCTTCAAGATACATTGTTTTAGCTTATCGACAATGCTCAGAGCTTCCTTGGTTGAGTTTTGGGAAGACATTTTGGTCGTTTTAGGAAGAGGTAGCTTCGAGAAATCCTTAGTAATTTGCAGTGATTGCGAATGTGCTTGACTGCACACCACGCGTACCCGCCATTTTGTTTACTTCCTAATACGTAAGGGCTGAAGCAACACTAGTCATGTGGATAGGGTACTGCACCAATCAACGAAAAGAATCCTCGTCACGCAACATTGACATCCACTATGACAGTCACGCAATATTCATAATAAACAAACAATAATTTCCATTTGAACAAAGGTTAATTTTATTTTCAATATAATGATTAAGTTTAATTCTAGTTACAAGGTTAAAAAGCTCTTCCCTCGATAAATTGTTCAAGGAAGAAAATTCCAAACATACCTACCCCACCCCTGAAAAGCAAAGTTTTCAGCCAATCACAGCCTTTAGATTTATCAACAATGAAACTTAAGGAGGAAATGAGATCAAGTAAGACTAATGAGTCATGCTAGTCATGCTAATAATAATAGTCATGTGATAATGTTCAATCACACCCTCTAACTTCTTGTCTTATGAAAATGAAGGTAATCATTTAATGTTCTGGGGTTGCAAAAAAAATGTATTCCCACCAATTCTTATTTTTATAAGTATAATTTAATAATTTTCTTCATTCATTTGTTCATAACAATTTCATGAATAGCTCTGTTTCACATTCCATAAAACTGCCATTTTTGGGTTGTTTTGGGTTTCACTCAAAGGGCTTAATTAGGAGCGATTAGGTATGTATCAGGTTCGTGAACTTTGCCCGGCACCTATTATCAGTCAGTTACATGAGACAGTCAGCTTATAGTTGTTGTTAAGTATCAGGTATACTCATCAGAAATTTTAAAAAGTATACCCCTAAAAGATACCGGAAGTCTTTTAAAATGGGTGTGGCTGGGTGATTTTTAACCCACTAAGAGATACCTCTAATAAATAAATAAAATTGGATTAAAAGACTGTTGAAATGTTAAGTATAACTGATAAAAGTGCCTAAGCTCTGCATAACTATAAACATAAACCCCACAGGTTTTTGATACCCTAAAAGATACCAGGGAATTCTGAAATTTTAAACTTCAATTTTAACACCCTAACAGATACCAAATCACTGATTTTTTACCCCAATGAGATACAACGAGCATACCCGATACTTTTACCCTGGAGTCCCCCCCAGGCATTTTTAATGACCACAGACTCATTTGTACAGTGTTAGCTTCACTTATAAGTTATTCAAAGATACTAGTGTAACGTTTCTACATTTTAAGGAAGACAACATGTTTTTTAAGATTGTAAATCACTTATGAATTATTTGCATTTATGAATTATTTGCTCTTAAATGAGGCTGTACAAATGAATCTGTGGTCAAAGATTAGTGGTAATTATGGGATGTGAAACAGGACTATACATTCAATCATAAATTCTCTTATGTTCATTTTTCTTTCTTTTTTTCTTCTTAGGAACTGGTCATTAATTAGAGGAGGGCTGGTGTATTCTGATTTTTACTTGCATGAATTTTGGGGACCCATCCTCCTTATTCTCCAATTCTCTCTCTCAGCCTCTTTTGTGGAGCCTAAAAAATGCTGACCCCATTACTTACACCAGTCCCCCCTCTAATTAATGACTGGTCCCTTATCGTTCCTTTGTTCATTCATTCATTCATTCATTCCATTCATTCATTCCATTCATTCATTCCATTCATTCATTCCATTCATTCCTTCATTCCTTCCCTTCATTCCTTCCATTCCATTCATTCCATTCCATTCATTCATTCCATTCCATTCATTCCATTCATTCATTCCATTCATTCATTCCATTCATTCATTCCATTCATTCATTCCATTCATTCATTCCAT
>WUAP02117330.1:0-16126 GCA_015163945.2 Stichodactyla helianthus | reverse complement strand
TTATTTATTTTCTATCGGCAAATTCAAAATTTAACTCGCATTTTGCGAGTTGATATATAGGGAATTTCGAACCCTGTAGTATCAAGAAAAGGGTAAAGTTTTGTGACTGTTGCAAAGGGCCAAGTTTTGGTGGCCTCTAGGTTGGAAGGTGTCAATTAAAGGAATGTACAAAAGCACAGCATTACATTAGCTTGAGAAGGCTTGTAGTGAGGTTATGACTGAACTTGTAGGGGGATTATGAAATTTTTACTTTTCACAGATGGAGGCTATGAAATGTTTGGTAGCCAAGGTGCAAAATTTTGCTGACCCCCCATCCTTGCCATAATAATTGAGAGCCCCCTTAGCTACAAGTACACCTAGCTGTAAGTTGCTTCCAAGTGGGCTTATTTATTGCTTTGTTCTATGTTGATAGTGTCTACAAGCACTTGATTTCCTGCATAGTAATGGTGTTATTCATAGAGATATAAAGAGTGATAATATTCTCTTAGGAATGGATGGCCAAGTCAAATTGAGTAAGTATGATAAACTTCTAAAAAGGGTCCAAGGATGAATTTTGTAGAACCCCACATCTATGTGAATATCATTTTACATGTTGATTGTTCTTTTGCAGCCGATTTTGGTTTCTGTGCTACCATAACCCCAGAACAGAATAAACGTTCCACAATGGTAGGAACCCCATACTGGATGGCTCCTGAAGTTGTTACAAGAAAACAGTATGGACCAAGGGTAGGAGTGATGGATTCTAAGGAGTCAACTCCTATAGTTTGTTCATGTCTAATGAGCTGCTTTTCTTCCTAGGTGGATATCTGGAGTTTAGGAATAATGGCAATTGAAATGGTTGAAGGAGAACCTCCATACCTTAATGAAAACCCATTGAGGGTAGGTAAATCTCTGTAACGCTTGTCATTTAGGCCAAAAAGGGCCCTAAGATAAATCTCTTAAGAACCCTACATGTTTGCACCCCCTGGCCATTTGTGAGTTCTATCCCCACATGAGGTCTTTCAAATGTTATACCCTTTCCATTCTATTTGGTTAATGATACATTTTCACTGCTATTTATCTAGGCATTATATCTGATTGCTACAAATGGAACCCCAGAGCTGGCGCATCCAGAAAAACTGTCTCCAGTATTCAAAGACTTCCTTGCACAGTCATTAGAAATGGATGTAGAGAAGAGAGCATCAGCAAGAGAGCTTCTCAGTGTAAGTAAACCATACCGGTAAACAGAATGGGCCTTTATCGCATGGGGGCCTTATTGGTGGAAGCAATATGTTCTCCCTCAAATTTGTACCTTCACCTTCAACTGAATTCTTTGTTCTGGAACAGCTAACCATTGTATGGAAAGTAGTCAGTGAGATGTAATGTCAGTTGACAATCTTTTGGAAGTGACTACTATCCATATATTGGTATGCTGGTCAAACACATGCAGTTAAGGCTGCACCATAGTTTTAAAGTATCATTCAAGTTTTTACCTGTGCTTGACCAGTGAACTGATGTAAGGAAATTGGAGAATAAAAAATCTTATGGCAGTTTCCATTTCATGCATTGTTCTTTCCCAAGATATAGTTGAGTGAGTCCAGTCGTTGCCAAAGCTCCGATTTCTGTATGAACCATTTTGCACTGAGTTATGTACTAATCTGATACAATAGACTTCAGGATGATTAAACAATAATGCAAATTGTTCAAAGAAGAGTTGCTGATTAAACAATATACACCTATTTCAAGAATAGTTGTCGCAGCTGAAGGCAACAGTCAACACTCCAAGACTGCAAAGGATTTCGGTAATTTTCTTCAAAATTAATTCATCTTGAGCATATTTTGGTTGCATGCATTTGTGACATATATTTCTGGCAAGCTGCAGTGGTAGTTCAGGTGTTAAACAGAATATTTTGGAAAATACCAGTGATGCAAACATGATTTATGAGAAAAATTACCGAAATCCTTTGCGGCCTTGGAGTGTTGACTGTTGCTTCAGCTGTGACAACCAAACCATCAAACCATATCTTGGGAAAGGCCTATTAACTGGAATTGCACCATTAGTTTTATGATTTCTCTAATAATATCTTAATAATCTTGTTGTTTTCCAGCACCCATTCCTAAAACAAGCCAAGCCTTTAGCAAGCCTGGTTCCTCTTATATTAGCTGCTAAAGAGGCCACTTCTAGACACACCTAACAATCAAGCCTAAGTAATAATTCATTATATTATTGTATAATGATAATATTTACCATAACAAAAGCTTCACAGAGCAAATCTACTTATTATTATTAGACAATGGTGGTAATACCATTTTGATTGTGTTGAATTTTAGTATGTAAGAAGTTCTGTTGTCAATTGGATCTTTTAAAGAAATGTAATTGCCCAAAGCAGAGATTTTAAAATTTATTTTTATGCTAGGTTTTTTCATACATTTATTAATTTGCCCGCAGAATCAGAACAGCGTACAGACAGACAGACATTTTTACCACCTTTAGTGAAATCTGTGTGAGATAGCTGATGGGACTATGTACATTTTTATTGAATTAACATTTTTATAACATAAGTGTGCCACCTAGGGTCGCCATGTTGAAATTTATTGATAAAAATTGTCGAGCAAGGCAGTGGAACAAGTGTATAGTAAGAGGAGGTACACGTGATTGAGATCTTACTTCACCCTACTGAACATACCAGCAAGTCGTTGGTATTCTTGGGAGAATTAAGATTAGAATTTCTTGCACTTGTTTTGCAGGAATTTCTTTGATTCAATCGTGTAAAGTAATTTGTTTAGGGATAAACAGAAAATTAAATTCTTGGTTTTCCGAACTGAAAAAGGAAACCTTTGATGTATCTTGTCCTAAATATACCAAAGCTAGATTTGAAGAATCTAAATTAAATATGTCATATGGAATCACTATATACAACAAGCCCCTATTTGAATTATTCTGTTCATAGTAGCAAAATCCGGTGTTTAGAATATGACTGTTGTGTTGGATCTTGCTGAGTAAAGCCAGTGATCATTAACAGCAGGTTGCATTAAGGATGGACTTGATTTTAAACTTGAAACTCTTCTGGTTTTCTCCACGTAAAACGATTCTCTTTTTGCGAGAACAGCCAGAATTAAAAACTAAATTGACCCACAAATAAATCTGTTTCCATTGAACTTGTAATTGGAATACCATAGATTATATCTACAAATAAAATATCTCATTTCTTTGTAAAATGTGTATTTTTTGTGCACTTTTTCATGAAAGTGACGGGACTGCAAGAAATCACTTTTTTTTTTTTTGACAAATTCGGGACCATACTTCCAGACTCGATTGCTGAAGCATCGTATGGCTTTACGGTTCAGCTGGAGATTTCGGCCCCAACTCCGGTATCCCAGGTCTACATGATCAGGGAGCTCGGCCAGAAGTAGGACTTAAGGCCTGAACGGAGAGGTTAATGGGCCCCTTGCTGATTAACCCCTTGCTATGATCAGGGATAAACCCCGTGAAGTGCACGCTTCCGGGTGACTAACCCATCAATACTAGAGCGTTATTCCGTGTGGGATATTTTTTTGTAGAAAAAGGGAGTGCACAATTAGTTATGGAGTTAAAGGCTGGCGTGCGCACTAAAAGTATATGGGTATTCAACTGCGGCTAAATGGCTTAGTATCGCTTAACAGTTGTGTCCCTCTTAAGCTGTAAAATCTCAATTATTGCCAACGAAACAGAGGAGTTTGAGTTTGTTACGGAAGTGCGTCATTTCAATTGTTCTAAACTGGTTTGACTAGATTACACTCCATATAAGGAAGTGTGCATGGTTTTGTTGCTTGGTATTGGTTTAGAACTGGGGACTTGTTACATTGTAAACCAGTTTTCGTGTCAAGGCTAGTTCTATTAACATTTTGCGAGACAAATTTACACTGTGAAATCGGGCATGGGAATCGTTATTTTTAGCCATGGGAACTTTTTCGTTGTAAGTTACTTCTAATTATGTGGCGCGACGAATTGGCTGCTGCACATAATTGAATCCGTGAAGCTTCAGTTACCTAAAATTAATGATTTTCCTAACTTGCTAAAATGCACCAATTTAAATCTCATCACTTCGTTGGCACATTCAGATTCCTTTTTAAGAACAAAAACTAGGTCTCAATTCCGTTACTGATAAGTATGACTAGTTTATGGTTTTCTCGAAAGTTTCGCGCGTTAAAGAGAAAAAACAGAAGGACGGAAAGTACGCTAAACTCTCTGCACCCTCCCTTCCCTAGTGATTTGTTCTAATCACATGATCGTAAGGTTATCGCACATGCGTGACAGTGTTACCCAGAATGCTTTGGGTCTGGTCTACGACTGTATTGAGGACGTGGCGGCCATAGAGAGCAAGAAACTACTCACTAAAACTGGCTAAAATATAGCCTTTTACACCAGAAAAACATCTCTTCTCTCTCAAAATGGTAGGTACTTTATTAATCTTTGTATTAATGCGAGAAAATGTGGGTTTACATGGAAAAATGGGGATTTTCTGGTAGGATTACGTGTCGAAAACTTCAACGAGATTCAGTGAAAATGAAGGAAATGTTAACGTGACATTCACCGGCTTTACCTCCAGAAATCTTTGGATTTTTATATTATTATCTTCTCTTACTGTATTAGAATCGTGATATTAAATACTGCAATGCCTGGCCGACACAGCGATACAATTGATGACTGTATTCATGTCGTAGAATGTAATCATTACAATGAAGATCATCTGTGTTGAAGTTTCTAAATTTCGGATTTTCCGATGTGATCATTGTAAAAAAAAAATCCTGTTGATCTCTGAAGACATTAGAAAAATTCATTTATGATTCTCCAGAGACATTAATTGTACTATTTTTATAGGTGCTTCTCGCCTCAGCAATATGTACAAAGAGTGGGAAAGGTTAGTATTTTCAGGAGAGAATTTTTTCAAAAATTGCAGTCATTTTGTCTGTTAAAAATAACGTAAGCTTATTGAATATTTAACCAATTCTTAGTTTTATAATGTCCATTGAATCATAATATTAGCATTAAATCAATAAAATTGAATGATTCAAATTGTTTCCCTTGCTGATATTGAAGAAAATAATATGTGTATTATTACCCTTCTTGTGATAGGCACAGATGCTTATTCGTGAATAAAAGAAGTGTTTTTTATTATTCCAAAGACCTGGAGACATCCAAATCATTTCATTAATGAATAATTATAATCCTTCAATTTATATATAGACTCCTTGCAGCACATCAGAATGCACTAGCTCAATCTGGGGGACAAAATAATGGATTCTAGCTCTCAAGAGAGCAAAAGTCTTTTGTTTTGTCCCCCAGATGGAGCTGCTCTGATGACATGTGCAGGGGGTCTGTATGGTGTTTCTCTGAAAACATAGTAGGATTTAAATGACAGAATGTTTATTTCTTCACCAGCTATTATCTCTCGTCAATTTGTCGAAATGACAAGATCAAGAATCGAGGGTCTTTTGGCAGCATTTCCCAAACTGATGAATTCCGGGAACACCACAAAACAACACACGTTCGTAGAGACAGAGAGTGTGCGATATGTCTACCAACCATTAGAGAAACTGTACATGCTTCTAATTACTACAAAACACAGTAATATCCTGGAAGATTTGGAAACATTAAGACTGTTCTCCAGAGTGGTAAGTACAGTATAGGTGGTATAAGATAACTTTGCAATGATCACTTCCATAGATCTGTTCATTGATCACATGGTACACAAAAATTCAATCACTACTGCAGATGGTGCCTTGGTTGAATGTTTAGTGTTTTGCCAGTGAACTAATCTGTAGCAAGGATTCTATGGAACAGACTAATCTATAGCAAGGATTCCATGGAACAGACTAATCTGTAGCAAGGATTCTATGGAACAGACTAATCTGTAGCAAGGATTCCATGGAACAGACTAATCTGTAGCAAGGATTCTATGGAACAGACTAATCTGTAGCAAGGATTCCATGGAACAGATTTTATATGAACAGTCCCCAATGTAGAGCCATTTGATTGGGTTATAAAGGAAGACAATCTAGTATTGTGGTCTTGTCTTGACAATGGATGCCCACATAAATGGCCATTTCTGAAACTTCTGTTTTAAACAATAACTTAGAATTGATAGTTTTGTTGCTACTTCATTTTTTTGTTCTGTTGAGTGGCTGTTGGCTGGCACACATAAAGTTTCCCAAGTCCAGTGTTTGTTTTTTATAATCATCAATGTTAGAATTAAAGTTATCTATTGATTGTTTTCATGACTAGATCCCAGAATATTGCAGAGCAATGGAGGAATCAGAAATAGTAGAAAATGCATTCTCCTTGATATTTGCTTTTGATGAAATTGTTGCCCTTGGTTACCGTGAGAATGTTAACTTGGCACAAATCAGAACATTCACAGAAATGGACAGTCATGAAGAAAAGGTCTTCCAGGCTGTCAGACAGGTATATATCCTAGAAATAAAGAATAATTGCCATACTTTGATTTGTTGTATGTCAAGGTAATTTCATGCACTCTCATAGGCCAGCTTGCTGTCCATAACTTACAGACCAACCTTATTTTTGTGTTCACCTTGCCATATAATAAACATCTTATTAGCCTCACTCATTCAGTCTGTACATAAGTTATGAGCCTAACAAATAGGCTAGGCTAATACTTTACCAACTACAGTAAGCTTGCATGTATGTACACCTTTGCTTGTTGTGTTTTTAGACACAAGAGAGAGAGGCCAAGGAAGAAATGAAGAAGAAAGCAAAGGAACTTCAAGCAGCAAGAGTTGCAGCAGCCAAGGGTCGTGGAGGCAAGATGACCATGCCAGGGTTTGGTGGGTTTGGTAGTGGTTCATCTAGAAGTGAGATATCTTCAGCAAATATTGAGACAACGACAGTTATAGATACAACACCTGCTCCTAAACCATCCTATCCTACAAGGTTAGTCTAGTTATCCATTTAATGAATATTTAACAATTTAAGGATGGCATAGCAGTAAGATGTTTGCCTCTCACTGCTGTGAGTCCAATGGGTCGGGTCACTGGTTTGAGCCCTGGAGATGCCACATGTGAGTAGAGTTTGTTAGATATGTTGTTCTCTCCCTTGTCACAAGGGTTTTTCTCCAGGTTCTCGGGTTTTCCTCCCTCCGTAAAAATCAACATGTGAGCTTAGAGTTGTATACTTAAAACAGTCAATGTAGAGGTAGTGTGTGTGAGTGATAGTGCCCTCAATTAGTGTGAATAGCACTTGAATGACTAGGCACTTAAATGAAGAGATTTATTTTTATTTATTTGTTAGACCAGCAACCTGAATGGGCTACAAGTCAATAGTCTATGTGGTGTAGCTGAATGAGCTATTTGATTTGTAGCCCATGAGGGCAAGATAAGTTATTGTTTTAATTAACTAGTTGGATAGTGATAGAGAATGTTAATTTTTCTTCTTGCCTGATATCTAGACCTGCTGGTTCTGGTAAAGCTATGAAACTTGGAAGTAAATCCAAAGATGTGGACTCCTTTGTTGACAAGTTACGATCAGAAGGCACAGGTATGTCTACTGGATACCATTATATGTACACTAACTCTATACAACCATAGCCTCAGGAATAAGGCAGGTCTAAGTATCTTATTGCTTGATCTGTAAAAGTATGAGGTAGAGTAACACAGTTTGGTACATTAATAGCTTGTATACTGTCTTTAATTGTATACTGGGCTGTGTATGCTGTACTGTACAGTCTATCCTTTATACAAAACAGACTAAATCAGCATGCAGTTCATTAAGATATGGATGAGTGCATATTTTATATTGTGGCTATGTTCATAGTCTCTTAATTTGTTCAAATTTGCTTCATTTTTTATTATAACAGAGGTTATAAGTCACAAACAGAAATCTGTGGCCAAGCCTGCTGCGGCACCAGTCGTCAATATGGCAAGGTATGTAATGTACATTTACATGTAGTTGTCATACTGTGGGGCACATGTATCACATATCTGAATATAATATGCTTTCTATTCAGTGTGCACCTGAAAACTGACGAAAAGATAACATTAACAGCTGGTCGTGATGGTGGTCTTCAGAATATGGAAATAAGAGGTCTCATGATCCTACGAATTAGTAATAGTGAAGTCTCAAAAATCAAACTTGCTGTGGATAATAATGATGACAAAGGATTCCAGTTACAGGTAAATAATTACCAAGAATCCATTGTAGGAAATCTTATTTAGATTGGTCTAATGTGGTGTGCTGTTGTTTCTTGTAGACCCATCCAAATGTGGACAAGAAGTTGTTTTCATCTGAGAATGTTATTGGACTCAAACAAGCTGGTAAATCCTTCCCTATTAACAATGACATTGGACTGTTACGATGGCGATTACAGTCAACAGATGAGAATCTAATGCCATTATCAAGTAAGTACAACTAACATGCCTTTATTTGCACTATCACACAACAACATTTCTATAGTCCACTAAACCATGCGTGTATTAAAACATAATTCATAGTATAGATCCCTTGCAGCAGTTCAATTAGGAGGAGAAAAACATTACAGTTTTATTCTCCTGAGAATCAAGACTGAAAATATTGTGTTGCCCTCTGAATTGAACCACTTGGGGAATTCCTGCAAGGGGTCTATACACCATTATACTCTGTCGTGTGCTATAGCAGTTATAGTGTTCCCTTCTATAGTGAACACTATAGGGCAGTGCTTGACCTAAGTGGTAGTCCACTAGTCTGTGATTAGTAAAAATTGCCTTAGGCTAGTAAAACTTGAGAACCACCAGCCTATGGGTTATCTCTTGGCTAGTAACTTCTCAGCTCCACCAGCCCAAGGGTCAGTGATGAATAAAGTTAAGGTCAAGAGTGTTATGCATGATACAAGATTTCATGTACATGTATTTATTTGTGAAGTTTCTGATTTTGAATGTTATTTATTTAGTTAACTGTTGGCCTTCTGAAAATGATGGACAGTGTGAAGTAAACATAGAATATGAATTGCTACAAGAGGACCTTGAACTTAAAGATGTTGTTATTTCAATACCTGTCCCGTAAGTATTGACATTGTCATTCCTTTTGGTAAAATACTTGCTCTTTGACCTGGCACTTTCCATACATCGGCCCATCAGTCAAACACAAGGCATTCAATTGAAGTTGAAATGTAGTTTCAAAGGATTGTTCAAATTTGTACCTCACACCTTCAACTGAATGTTTTGTGTTGGACCAGTGACCATAGACCTCAGCTTGGGCATAATGTTTTCCCATTTCAGACCATGTGTCATTCCCTTAGGTTTTATTTCTTTGTTTAATGGTAATGTGGATGAGCCTCAAACAAAGAATCCTATTCCCAAGAGGATGACACAGGGTCTGAAATGGGAAAACATTGTCACAGGTGAAAAAAATGTAACAGTCATTTCTTGCTTGGGAGAATTGATGTCATTGTTTGTTTATCTTGTTCTAGTCATGGTGTTGGTGGTCCAGTCGTAGGTGAAATAGATGGAGAATATCACTACAATCACAAACAATCCCAGTTAGAGTGGCAAATTCCTGTCATTGATACCAGTAACAAGAGTGGTAGTATGGAATTCAGCATTGCTGGCCATCCAGGAGACTTCTTCCCTGTTAGCGTAACTTTCTTCTCTTCCAAGACTTACTGCCATGTTAAGGTAAACTGAAAACATTTTATACACTCTTCCTTCAAATGTTCAAGTGTTATTTCTTTTTATTTTTCTCAAAAACGTTCTTACAGATAATGAAAAGTTAATACATTCATACATGGCAGACTTGACTAGGTCCCAGAAACATCTCCATATATACAGTAGCTGTTCTCAAAATCACTCCACTGTCCCTAGACAAAGCAGCAAATGTACCAGAAATGATTGCTAGTTATCTTGTTTATGCAATTATAAAAATGGTTGAAATGATTTTTAAAATTTTTAGATTTTTTTCCAATGTCTTTGGATTACTTTTCTATGAAGAGAAATGCCATTTGCATGTATTAATAAAATTTAATATTCTTCTGTCCACTACCATGAGAAGCAAACATATATGGTAGGAGAATATTGAATTTTACCATATAGCAAGATAATTTCATTGGCCAATATGTGGTCCATTACTTATGGTACAGACCACCAACCTTATTTTTGTGTTCACCTTGCCATATAATAAACATCTTATTAACCTTGCTTGCTGGATCAGTACGTAAGTTATGGAACCTCATTTTTTCCACTATTTTATGGCCCACATGCTATGCACTTAGGCCATAAGGCAGTGGAAAACACTCGGTAAAAACTTACAGTATGCCCCTTGTGCTTGATTAATAAGAGGTATTCATCAAGGTGTTTGTATATCAGTGCTTGGAGTAATAGTGAGGTTTTTGTCTTGCTTAAGGTGACGGACGTTACAAGTGTCGAAGATGACAAACCTGTCAAGTTTTCACAAGAAGTCTCTTTTACTGCCGAGAAATATGAAATTGTATAAGAATAAGAAACTAAATAACTATAACAATAGCAATATGACTAATGATTTGAAATACATCGGTTAGATAAACTGTACAGATCCACTAAATACTAACCTTACCAAACTAGTCTACCCTATCGAAGATAGAGCTGGTTTAAAGTGATGTTGTCATAGTAACATCATCAAGAACTGTTGCTATGGTATTGACAAAATCCAATCACGTGGTTGTCATGGTGATGAGGTGGTTTTTAGAATGCATGTAGTGGATAAATATCAAGATTAGTGTTTGTAGTCTTCAAGAAGACAGTATTATCCACACTCTCGCTACTGTGATAACGTGAACTACATTATGATTCCTGATAATATGAAACTAGCAATAAACCCACTGACACACAACATCACAAAAGGTATTTTAATTGTGATGTGAACCTGTCTAACATTCCATAGAGATTGGTCTAATTTCAGACTGTATGACAACTTTGCATAAGCTAGATATAGATATACCTTATTGCAATCCACCCTGATAATAATGGTAAATATCTCCCAAACTAGACATAAACTTTTATACCGTGATTCAGTCAGGGGTAGTGTAGTGGATGACGTCACTCAGCTGTACTTATGGGGAGGGGTAGGTCACTGTGTTCAAAGATAGAATCTAGATGTGTAAAGTGTTTGTATTCATTAAATTTTACAGAGTATAAATGCCATTAAAACAACTTGTAATGCTAGGTGTAAGGTTACAGTAAGAACACTTGTCAGTCTCTGCAGCCATCACTAGTATTGGTTTAATCTCTCGGGAGCTTTGACCAGCTGGTAATGGCTTTAAAAGGAGAATACACTTTGCATTACTATCTCGAAATAAATTTTTTTTCAATAAGAGCCACTGCTTTCAACTAATCTCATTACAACAACCATTCTTCGTTTTCACGTTACGTCATCACGGCCATGTTGGTGCCATTTGACAAAAAATCCTCATTAGATCCTTTTGTCTGTACCACCAACATGGCTGCCATGTCTTTGTCTTTTGATCCTCTTGGGAATGGCTGAAAATCATCAATTCTGTTTCAATGTTACACCCTTCCCACAAGCTTGACCCACTCGTAAGAGCATCTACTTAAAAAAGAGAGCATTAACTGCCTTGGGGTATTCCATGATTATTGGAGAGAATACAACCTCTGGTTTAGTGATATGATTTGCAAAATATCAGCTATATTCATAGTCATTGCTAATAAATTTTGTCTAGTGAACACGTCCAGCCTAATTTTGAATATTTTTGACTACAAACAAAAGAGAAAGAGGAATTTGAATATGCAAATTGTCTCTCTTTAGTACTTTATTGTTTCGTCTATTACGCAGTAAATCCTCTGAGTTGGCATCGAGTCTATCTTGTTGATACAGACTGAACTAAGCCTCAGAAACTGTTGGTAAGTGCGGCAGAATTTTAAAAAATGTACTTCAAAATCATGTTCATTATTTTGGTATTGTTTCCGTTAATAAATCCACGGGTCGGCTCTAACCTAAAGTTATCTAACAAAAAAAACCGAGCTTGAACTTCGATCTAGTGCATTGACGTGGTTACGTTTGTGTATAATATTTATCCATAACTATAATATTATCAGGTGACAAACACGGTTAAATATTCGAAACATTTTTTTTGTTGTGAACCAGGGATTAGAAGTCTGGTTATCACTAGCTGGTTTTTATCGAGGTGCGATCGCACCTTGCACCCTACCATAGTGACGGTCAGGTCTGTGATAGTCCTTGCATCTGAGAAGGATAGCTGTGGATCAGTGGTGTCCTGTGATCTAATCGTGTATTGATTGATTGCGGATTAACCATAGCTATTCATGACAAGAGATAACTACTTGAAAATGTCCTGAACTCAAGTAGACCCTCTATTCACTGTTGTGAACTTATTTCCAAACCTTTTGGGCATTTTTAATTTTTAACTTACGTTTGTTGCGAGTTATAAAATGGTTCGATATTGTGATTATCTTTATCAGATACAGTTTTTCTCTGTATCAGAAACGTGCAGTGATGTTATCAAGTTATTAAGGCAGTGATTAAGTTGAAGCAATTTTGGTTTGATGCGAAAGTTTCGCGGCGGTCATGTTAGTTGAAACAATACACTTTCCCCGCTTGGCCTCGCATTCATTCAAACACTTCAGAACGAGTTCACACGGGGAAAAGCAAAGATTTTTGTTCTCATGAGAATAGACATGCCTGCCGTGTATAACAAAAGCTCATTTGCTATCTCAGCAAAGTTCGTCATTAGCCGTAGAAAACGAAGTGAGCGTTTAAGGTAACGCCTAAAAATACCTGTTTAGACACGTCAAAACAACTGATATAAGGTAAGAAAAAGCAGTCGTTAGTTTTAAACTAGCTTTGACAAGCTGCGCGCAGTTTTATCCTGACTACTGGCTATTCATTTTAGAGGTTTGCGTCCTAGCTATTTTTATGACTTGTAACAGTTTAAAGAAAGATTGAAACAAAAATGCACTTGTAAACATCAGGTTAACTGCAACTCGACTTGAAAACTATAAAAATTGCAACTAGTTGTTTTAAGTAATGTTGTGGGACGTTGGTTTTCGCAACTCCACATGGTTCAACATTACGAGCGACGATCGCGCAGATCTTCAGCAACTTGCGTGTTAGACGCAGGAAAACATTTTCTTGTGCTAAATCCATTTAGCTACCCATGCTAGTCAGGTCATGGGTCGTACGGTCATGATACTTTAGTCAGTCTATCAAGCAGTCCTTTCACTTTCTGATTTACTTTGTCGTGGATTTTTCAGATTTTTTTAAAAGTAAGATAACTGTTAAGGGTGGCCATCAAGTTTGTTAGATAACAAAAAAATCAGATTTTGTAATTTATTTTTGCGATGCGCTAGATAGGCTTTTCGTAATCCTATTAGAAAGAGGGCGAACTTCTTCCGGTCCGAAAAAAGGCGCGAAAAAATAATGCCCCTTCTAGTCTAGGTAACGTGCTGTGTCGAACTTTGAACTCTCCAATAATACTTGCTTTATGTACAGGAAAATGAAAATAGATATAATTCTAAAATAGGAGCATTTCAAAATTATGGCCAGAATCTTGAAACATTAGTATCATGACGTATAAAGATTGATGGGAAAGAATGCGCGCTGTACAGCCGAGGAAACCGACGATTGGAATAGCTGATGTATTCTTTATCAGCATTTATGGAAATAGAAACTCCTTTTTTTATTTGAATCAATGTGTGATACTTGACAGCTTTTTTCAGAATTAATAAATAACCAAACGATGTATTAATGAGTTACATTCCTTATGTCAGAAACACTGATAATTCCTCTTAGTTGTGGATGAGTTCTTCACTGGCTTCCATTGACAGCATCAACAACAAACGTACAGCCCAAACCGTTTGAGGTAAGGTTTATTGATATGTGATATAATAGCAACTGAGATAAGCCGTTAGGAGTGAGAACCACTTCATGGAATCAAGATTAATTTGTAGCTTACAAAGCGTTCCACTTTGACGATTCAAAGAAGTTTAGAGCCGTAGTTAGAACTCCGCCTATACCTATCCATTATATTTTATAACCGTAATTCAGGTGTTTAAATTTCTTTTCAGTATTCATAGCTAGATGCAGGATCAGAAATTCGCATTTACCCAACCTAGAGCCAAGCTTTCTTTCTTTCTATTATTCTCATAATTTATTTATTCTATTGAGAACGCCTCGATTTTGACGCGTTTGGGAAAACTGAGTCCAAAATCACTGAGAACTAGCCAGGGTTATTAAACGATATGTTTTAATACTGGACAAGTCGTTGATGTTCTTGCTTCTACAGTCATAATTTTGTCTTCTAAGTTAGCGAGAAGCTCTCTGGTTAAGACTGAAAGAAATAACAATGATCTAAGTTATCACCAGAAAGACCACAAAACTACGTCAGTTTTTCCGAAGTTGGTAAACTTAAAATGTATCTATTTTAGACTGGACTTTACGAAATTATAAAAATAATATTTTGTTAATTGAAGCATTGTTTGTGTTTTTATCTAACTGTTTATTCATTAAAGATCGAACCATTTAAAAGAGTGTACAGAGACCACATAGTGTGTGAGAAAAACCATCCATCTACCGGTGCTCAAATTCTTGCAGCAACGTTACGAAATCGCAGAAAAACAGCTTTCGTTCAGCAGTTGCCAGGAATTGCATCTCCAGGATACCAAAAAATGGCCAAAAACTCATTGAATATTTATGTATTATTTCACAGAGGAGTTGAAATTCTCTTAACCTTGGAGAAAATGGTTTCTCAACGAAGATTTTGTGACAGTTTTCACTTTGACTTGGTTCTTGTCTCATTCGTGGGGTTAATACTTCGTTTCCAAATCGTTGGTAAGTTAACATTTGTTGCTAACAGTAGTGATAGTAGAAATCCAGTATAGCCAAGAGTAAAGAAGTTAATTCAAATTCCTGTAGCCATGTTCAGTTTGCCAAACATCTTTTAAGCTCATACTGGTTCCGGAGGAGTATAGCTCATTGGTTGTAGCATTACTTTATGGCTTAATTTGCGCGAAAATAATTGATTGTTGTAAGGTAAATTATATTTTAAATGATCAGGTTTTACGAACTTTATCTATATAAAACTAGTGGTAAACCCCTTCACTCCATATTTCGAGGAAACAATTTTTCTATGGAAGATGACAACCTAGAACTAACTCCTGCATGAAAATAAAGTTTTAGATATTATTACACTAGCCAATTTTTATTTTTATTTTATTATTATTATTTTTTTAAATCTGTATAGAAAGCATCGTGACCGTGTCTTCAAGCAGTCATGCAACGCCTCAGTCAAGTAACACAAACATTAGCTGCTCCGTGACAGAAGATAACTTCACTGAATGGACAAACCCGGTTGGAAAAGCTATTTCCTCAGATCGTTCACAGAGAATGCATGTCATCAGAACTGGTGATAGATATGACTTGATAATAAGAAACGTTCAGAAAGATGACAAAGGGATGTACCAATGTAGAAGCGCATCCAAGGCTGTACCTGTTATGTTATATGTTGAATGTAAGTCCTTGTTTAACTTGTTATTTAGTTTGGGAGGGGCGAGGAGAACGCCGGGAAATCTAGTTAAAATCCAATGCCCCATGGAGGACTGGAAACCAGCACGTGCCGCAGAGGATTGTGGGGCTAACACAACTGCTCTAAGCGCGCATGCTCAAGGGTTGAAAAACTGCGACTATTGGTTGTACGAATTGCTATTATTTGATTTGCATTTATCATATCAAGCGCGATTTTCATCAAATATCCAAGTTCACATATAGTCCGGCTGTTAATGACAAAATTGTTCAAATTAATGATACAAGTATGAAACTTGGCAGGATTACTAAGTTCACCGAGATGAACAATTCTGGATATGGAGCCAGCACAAAATCGCGCTTGGTGGAGAGTACTGAGCATGCTCTCACATGGAAACGAGGCTGTAAATATAAAACACGTTTAAACATCTCAACTCATATTTTTTCTTAAGAAAAACTTGAAACTAGAAGTAAATAAGATATCTTATTCAGATTTGTCTCAAATAATTAATCGCGTAATCTGTAAGGTGATAATTAAACAAATTTGCGGGATCCCTGTGGTGAAAAAAAATTTTTGTCTTGTTTATTTATTTTAAATTAGAAATTCATAAATCTTTCTAACTTTTTACTACACCTTAAGTCCAAAAC
>WUAP02117219.1:0-16136 GCA_015163945.2 Stichodactyla helianthus | reverse complement strand
ACACTGAAATGGCTTCCCATAAGAATGGTTATCGTATGAGTGGGAAACGTACGGTACTGACTTACAGCACGTACACCACGGTACGGTATGCAGTAAAACTGAAATGGCTATGTGGGTTTATATACAATGCTTATTGTCTCATTTGCATTTCAAGGTTCTAAAGTCAGCGGTCGCTCCCAAGAAGCATCCTTGGATTTCAGAGGGTAATGATTACGTCATCACTGCCTATTTTGTAGACCCTTTGACTATTTGTAATGGGAAAAGAGCCGACTCGAAGTACATAGGTGACAGGCTTCTTATTCAGACTGGTTCATCAATAAGAAGTGTGATGAGGATTCCGTACAAGCAGGAAGATCTTGGAGGAACGGGATGGGTGGAAGGGAAATGTTTCTATTGGATGGGTGAGTAGCTAGTCACCATCATCATCATCATCGTCATCATCATCACCATCACCACCATCATCATCATCACCCGTCATCATTCATCATCACCACCACCATCACTATCATTGTCATCATCACTATCACTGATCATCATCATCATCATCACCAGCATCATCATCACCACCACCATTATCATCGTGATAACAATCATCATCATGACCATTATCATCATCATCATCGTCATTACAATCATCATCATTATAATCATCATTGCACCATCATCGTCATTATCACCATTCCATCATCATCACTGTCATCATCATCATCATCATCGCCATCGCCACCACTAATATCAACCAATCATCCATGAGACATCGTCATCATCCCTATCATCTAGTTTCTTGTATATTACGATTTTACCATATTACAATCGGCAGTAATGTTCCTTCTATTTTGATTGGCTGCTGAGCACAGGCAAACACTACTGGTACAAGATCTCCAGAAACATGAGATGTAAGGAATTTTTCCCGGTCTTTTTGCTTTATAATCGTGGCAAACTCAATGGATTTGGATGGAACACCATTGGCTATGTGCAAAGCAGCAGATACGAACACCCCTCAGCAAGAGTTCTGAAGGCAAGCACTGCTTAGTTCTAAATTTTGTGTTCATTATCTCTAAGTAAAAAAGGCTTTGAACGCATTCGTCCCATGGGCAGGAGACAGCGCCCTATAGTTCAATAAGAAAAAACGGTAGCGGTATTGGTCACTTTCACCAGAACAGATTGTCATTCAAAAACAAAGCATCCATGTCACTTTTTCGGCGCTAATCGTCACGTGGTATAAATTGTGTTGGATAGTGTTACGGTCAAAATGTTCGGCTATTGTTCTCGGATTGCCGTACAAATGTACTGACTTTGGAACAAATTATTTACTTGATCTGTTTATCTGCTTCTCTAAATAAAAGGAAAATATCATTTTTCTAACTTGATATAAGGTTTCCTTACTGTTATCTAGAGAGCTAACTAAACAAATCAAGTAAATAATTTGTTTCAGTACAGATGTACGGCAATCCGAGAACAATGTCTGAACATTTGGGTGACCGTCACACAATCCAACATAATTTATACCACGTGACGGCTAGCGCCGAAGAGGTGAATTGAGACTTCCTGGATTCCAGGTAATTTTAGAGAATCTATTTTATTTTTGGACCTCGCACCTACTGAATTGAGCGCTTTGCGCGTGACCAGTGAATCTAGGTAAAAAAAGTAACCCGACAATTAGGGGCGGATTTAGGGTGAGTGATTGGGTGCACACACCCTAAAGGACACAGAAAGTCTTTCCGAACTGCTCTTCTGCGCCTCCTTCACTCGTGAATGCTACAGGTGTACCCTCTTCAAGAAAAACCCTGGATCCGTCCTTGACCGGAGGAAGGAGCCCTCTCTTTCCACCCTGACCCGGACAGTACGG
Source organism: Stichodactyla helianthus (assembly GCA_015163945.2). Classification (NCBI taxonomy): domain Eukaryota; kingdom Metazoa; phylum Cnidaria; class Anthozoa; order Actiniaria; family Stichodactylidae; genus Stichodactyla; species Stichodactyla helianthus. The sequence continues at coordinate 14,287 of WUAP02117219.1, read as the reverse complement.
GTTTCAACCGAAGTATGAACATCTGTGGCGGTATATACATACGTCAGCATACAATAACTTACGTCCCTTATTCAAGTTTGCCCACCGGCTACAAGCTACGAACTCATTATTTTTTTTAATTTCCAGAGGTTCTTCTATAGTAGTACTCATCCGCAGTGCCTGAACAACGCAGGACCTCTGACCACTCAGCACGTTTATTTCGACTCGCCGTACAATAACTTTTGTTAATTAAGGACTGCATGGTTTGTAAGGGAATCTGGATTATAAGACTTAGAATCCGGAATCCAGCACTTGATATGGAATCTACCTTAAAAATTTGGCTTTAGAATCCCAAATACAAAAACTAAGATCCACGGAATCCAGTACCTTTCGTGACTCCTTTACGTGGGATGATAACAAGCCAATAAAACTTGTTAAAAAACTTTCAAGTTGGTGATTTTGGCGTTTGGTGGTGACACAAGTTCATAACAAGAAGTGTCCATCTGGGTAATAGTCCCATCACTCATCAGATGTCCGAGTGAGCTATTTTTAGATCGTAACCTGATTGGATAAGTAGGATAGCGTGACAAGCAAAGACAAAATGGCGTCCTTCGTCAAGGAGACTGAAGTGATTTTTCAAGATGAAAATCTTATTCCCTAAGTAATAGTCAAGTCTAAAACTGACAGAAAACATACCTTAACGTCTAACAAAGCGAGTCTGACGGTACATGTTCAGAAGACAGCGGAGAAAGCTCAGACGAAGAGATGAAAGTAAGGGCAAACACTGCACAATCTAAAAATAGCTCACTCGGACATCTGATGAGTGATAAGACTATTAACCAGATGGACACTTTTGGTTATGAACTTCTGCTTTGTATAGTATAAATGAGGGTTTATCAGGTATTGCGTGACATTTCAAATTTTAATCAAACACAAATGAAAATATAATATTTGAAAAGAGCATACCAAAATTAGTAAAAATGGAAAGTTTAAAGTGGTTTTATAAAATAGCGCCGAAGATGTGGGCGACCGAACTCTTTTCAAATATTATATTTTCATTTGTGTTTGATTAAAATTTAAAATGTCACGCAGCCTGATAAACCCTCATTGTCTGGGTGAATTCTAATCATTGACTGCACAATTACTGTGCCATTTTAGAACAATGACCCCAAAACCGGAAGAAAAACTTCAGACTCTCCGCAAGTAAAACTTCTGACTTGGAAACCAAAAACAACAACACCAACAACAACACCACCACCACCACCACCACCACCACCACCAACAACAACAACAACAACAACAACAACAACAACGACAAACTATACGCATTTTAAACCTCGTGCCCACAGGCCAAAGGCCTGGGCACGAGTAAAAAGGTGCTTGAACATAGTACCGGCCATGAAAAATCACGACGGACAATGATTGGTTAGAAAATTTATTTCCGCTCAGCTGGTTGAGGCGTATGCCCTCAACATCAACATCCCTTAGGACGTAACTGCACGTTAAAATGGAGCAAGAGATCAAACTGACGGTTAAAACCACAGCGAAGTTACAGACTGAGAAGCAAAGAGATTCCAGGCCTTCGGTATGGCTGTCAGTCTTCAAGTGGCTCTTCGCTGGGTTTCTCTCCATTTCCTTCTTAGTTTGTGTTGTGACAAGCAAGATTTCCCTGTTAGCGATAGGGATGTACTACAATGAAACCAGAATTCCGCATAAAACTAACTTAGGCATCAATCCTGCTTCAAAAGAGACTACTTTTATAATGATGGTGCTGATCCTTATGATTCCTCAGTCTGTGTGTTTAGTAAAGGCATGTTGGGTGAGTTTATTCCGAAGCAGTCACCCCTGGCCGTCAAATTCTGCCATTATCTGGGTAAGTAGGGAATCCTGATCTCATATTCTAAAAATCGTGAAACTTTGAGGTAGTTTTGCCATTTTTGAGGCTTGCATATTTCGAATCCCACAGAGAAATAATTTGGAAATTTATTGACCTCAAAGTCATGTGATAATTCCAAGAATTCGTAATAATTTAAGGCACTTTTGACTTAATAGAACGCTTTATTTTACTCGTGCTTAAGCTAAAAAGGAAAGGCTTGGCCTACTTAAGGTTTTTCTTCCCTTTTGGTATAGGAGATTTTAATTCTTAAAACAAATCAAATTTCCACTGACAACACTGCGTTAAGCTATATCGTAATTGACCCTTTTCTCAAGGAATTTGACGGGCCACGACGCCAGAACGCAAGTTTTATGCTAAGAATTTTCATACATTTAGTATGAAATGTGTCGAAAAAGTTTTATAAGATTGATTATTTTCTTAAAAAGTAATTTTTTCTTTTCAATTTCATATAATTTAATTTGAGTTTTTCAGAGTAGTGCCAGTTTGGATGCGCACACAACCTTGAGAAAAAGATCTATTACACTGAGCTTCAAAACAAGCGTATCCGGTATCCATATGTCCAAATATACTCTATTGTTAGCTATCTGAATCAAATTGCTTCTTATCTTCTCTCGACTTCGGTTTAATTTCAATTGTGAGGTACGTTCAGAACATATATATTTTCATTTCGTAATCTTACTAACTTATTATGGAAATCAGTAGAGTGGTAAACCTGTCCAAACAAATCCGTACCAAGTGATTGATCTTTTGATACCACGAGACCTTTTTCCCTATTATCTAAATGCATTTTTTTCTTAATATTCGACTTGAAAATACAAAATGGAGGCTTTTAGAACAACACCATGGAAAAACTTGGTTAAAATCCTTCAATTTAGAGCACCAAGGGGGAAAAAAAAAATCATGTGGTACATTGATCCCGGAAGTATGAATGCAAATATTTAAGGTACATGGCAAGTATTTCACATATTATTGGTATGTCATTCTTATAATGTTTTTTTATCAACATTTTTTCACGCAGTGTTTGATAGCAGGATTGATGGAAGTTACAGGTCTGTCGTTCTTCATCATAGTGATTGTTCTTCAGTCCTCCCTGTCTGCACCTCACTGTATCTTAATAATGAATGCACTGTTTTTGATCCCAATCATATGGCAGTTGATAGAACTAAGGGTTAGAATAAGAGACGAGCGTTGGACATTCATTTTTCTTGCCCTTGCCCTTGCGTTGGAAATTATAGGGATTTCTCTTCTGACATACAATGTAAGTACAATAGTATTAATGATAGTGTATATGACCATGGGGGTGGGGAGGGTCTGAGGAGGGTATATTGTGTAGTACCATAAAATATCCATACCTCCCCCATGGAGGGGGATTGGAATTTCCAAGGGGTGGGGAGGGTCTGAGGAGGGTATATGACCCATAAGACTTGCATAAGGGACTGGTTTTATTACCTAGCAAGTTGATCTATTTATTGTTTTACATATTATCTAGGTCATGAAGAAGGAGAATTATCCTGAATTTGCTGGCATTCCTGCATCTCTCATCCTCCTGTCCTTGGCATGGTGCCCCAAGATACAAAAACTTCAAACTATACCAAGAAATGGTATCAAGAACAGTGACATCGTAATTCAGAATGATTCGTCGGTAAGAAATAAAGAAGAAGAAGAAACTGTGATATATTAATGGTATTAATTTTGAGTGATACATCTTTAGGCTCAATTTCTGGGACAAAATGTAACAAAACTAATAACTGCCATCTGGTTGTCATGACCACATAAAATCACAGTCCCGCCTATCCGCTCTTCCTTAACCTGCATCGGAGCGAAGTAAAAGAACCACTGAGGGCGTAAAGAAGCTCTGGCAGTGACCATCCTCAGTGTCAGTCCTCTACTAATGATTCCTAAAGGGGTTAATTGTGGGATGGGTTAAAGTTTTTTTTAAAAAAAGGTTTAGGATTTGGTACAATTTAGTTGGTTTCAGAGAAGTATTCAAGTCCTTAGTTGTATAGCACCAGCCTTTAATTTAGACAAATTCTGAGGCCTAGGTCAAACGTCGAACTTCACATGAGCCGACCCTAATGACATCAAAGAAGATCGCCTTATTGTCCATTGTTTTCAGCACGTTCAGCTCTTGTCAAGTTCGACGTTAGGCTCATAAACATAGAGAAACTCTGTCAGTGACCATCCTCAGTGTCAGACCTCTACTAATGATTCCTAAGTGGGTTAATAGTGGGATGAATTAAAAGGTTTTAATCTCATTTACATTGAATTCGGCACGGCAAAAGTTCGACGTCTGAACTGGGCCTAAGAGTACGGAATAAACAAGAAATTTTTGTCTCATTTACCTTAGACGCTGACAATTTGTTTTCTATAGGGAAGTATGCAAAGTACAGCAGGGTTAGCAGGCCCATCCACAGCTAATCCTGAACCTGCAAACATCAACAATCCTGAAGATGGCAATAAAAAAACCGCAAGAGGAAAATCGACTGTCATCTCCAGTTTCTGGAAGCTTCTTCTCACGCCATTTGTTGCAGCACTTTTCTGCTACATTTTTAAAGTAGCAGATTTGAATGCCCTACAAATGGGTTTTGAAAACTTTGATAAAGGTCATACCATATATCATTTTGTGGCCCAGATATGTAGTAGTCTACTTGGATACATTTTTGGTAAGAAATTTCTCCTTTGTAGGATTTCAATTATAGCTATTTTTAAAGGGGCACATAGACGCAAAATCGTACGGTGCGAAATTTAATTTAGCTGAAATTTCGCTGGAATAGACCTTATTGTTGAACATAAGTATTCTTCAATTGGAAGTCATTTCAGCGAACAACATGGAAGCCTCAGGGGATTTCAAGATCATCAATTTAGCGTACTCAAAAAATGCGACAGCAAGTTTAGCTGCTTAATATATGAAATGTTGTACATTAGAAAAATCAAACCAATCTTAAACGTACAAAGTGATTCGATCAGTACAAACATTTTATTTGACTCTTTATTTATTTGTTTACATTTTTTATATTTTTCTTTTTTTCCCCCCTTTTTTTCTTTCTTAATTAGCTTTATTGTCTTTACTTCTTATATATAGATTTCAATATTCAGTTGTCTCATTCGACTTGATAACGACGTTATAATGTTAACTTCGAAACGTTGTCTTATATTTTTTAGATATGTTTCTTAATCATAGATTTTTATCGCTCAATTTTATTATCAAATGTTTTAATAAGTCGTTTCTTTTTCTTCTTCTTCTTCTTCTTTTCATTGCTAGTGGTCTAAATCATTTTTTTTTTTTTTTTCACTAAGGGCAAAATATACATTTCCCATGCACTTCTCATTTTGCCTCTATAGGACCAAGGAATTAAAATTCTCGTTATAGAAGCTCCTACAACAACCAGAATTCTAATTCTTTACAATAACTTCTGCTATCAACAAAAAATTCAGAAAAATCTTTAAGAACTGCTTTTTATTTTGAACCCAGAAGTCCCTTTTTCACATATACCAACGACATCACTTAATAGATTAAGAAATATTTATAAATTATTAATAATTTTACATTCTATTCGCAGCAAAACTTGCCTGTTCAATGTGTATCCAGAGAGTAGCCTTTGCATTGCCGTTAACTCTAGCTACGCCCATCTCTATGGCACTCATTTACATACCCAGCATATGTGCCACTACAGCCATTCCATTTACATGCAATATAACTGATAATAACTATGTAATTCCGTTGGCTATTTGTCTTTGGATTGCTCAGTTGCTGTTCACTGGGTTCTATGTTTGGAAGCACGAGACCTTTATTATGGCTAAAGAATCTTCATTGTTCTGGTTGCCTTATTATAATGGTAAGATAACTCCATCTTGCAATGCTCGTATCAATTTAGACGACTTGAACGGAAGGTGTTCCACAAGTCTTGTTTTGGGACCTAGTTAACTTATATTTTCGAAGTATCAAAAGTACAGAAATATTAATATTGACATTAATTAGGGCTGTCCCACACAGTCTAGTTTAAATTGTTCTTTCGAAGTATGTTATTTATATACGAAGTATAGGAAAATTCATTTGACATCTTGACCTGGGATGCTTCACACAGTCTAGGTTTGGAACCTAATTTAAATCGTACTTTTGAGGTATTTCAGGTATATTCGGAAGTATTTTAAATTAAAATTTTGATGTCTTGACAAGTGGTGTTCCACACTGTCTAGTTTTGGGACCTAATTCAAATTCTATTGTTTTACAGCCGCCTCCTTGGAGCAATACCTTCTACTGGGAAGAAAGAGGGATTTACAAGGGTAACAAAAGTGTAGCAAATGTGCAGTAAATGCTAGATTTCCTCAAATTTGCTCAACTTTGCTGATAAGCAAATTTCAAAATTGCTTAGCATTTGTCTATCGTAGCAAACGTGGCAAATGCCACATTTGTCAATGATTTGGTTTATGTTGAAACAACATTATATTTGCAGTGGATGAAGAGCCACTCCGTGGAAATGCCACTGACAAATCTGTTATTATTGTTATTATTATTATTGTTATTATTATTATTGTTATTATTATTATTGTTATTGTTATTATTGTTATTATTATTATTATTATTATTATTATTATTATTATTTGCTATAATAAAGCCAAACGCACTCAAAAACGGAAAATACACAAATTTGTCAGGTTATCAAACGAGCTCAAATATTGCTTGGCTTTTCTTCAGGAGCAAAATTAGCCAAATTTGAAATTTGCGCAAATGTGTTCGTTGACCAAAAGTAAACAAACAACACAATTCCTAGCTTTGACTCGGAGGCAAGATTAATCAAATTTGAAATTTGCGTAAATTTTTTCGTCGACCGAACAAACGCTAGAATTGCTTTCGGAAGCAAAAGTATAAAATATTTGAAGTACGCGTTCTTACCTGCCCTGCTTAATGAATGAGCAAACAAACAAACAAACAAACAAAAAAACATAGAAATAAATTTATTCACGCATTCGCCGTTTTGTTCTCGTCTTCACAAAATCACAAATTCGCTTCGAACAAAAAAAAAAAAAAAAAAAAACTTAAATCCTGTCACTAAAACGTTATTATATATGTATACATTATTATATTATATTAGGGCCAGTTTAGACGTCGAACTTTACATGTGCCGAATCTAATGCAAGTGAACTTAAATAATAGGTTTTGCTCATTTGCATTAGATTCGGCACATGTGAAATTCGACGTCTAAACTGGGCCTTATATATACCGAATCTCTTAAATTTTGACAATCTTAGATATATATTCCTATATATACCTATTGTTTCGACTATTGTTCTCTGCAGGAACAACCACCAAATCAAGGACGAATATCAAGTGAACCAGCGAGAAATTGCAAAGAAATCGTGCGTCTACATCTGTACGACAATGTACCGTGAGATGGAAAACGAAATGGAGCAGTTGTTACATTCTCTCCACGATGTAGACATGGCCAGACAAGAATCAAAGCGCCAGTTTGAAGCTCACATTTTCTTTGACGGGGCCGTCAAGGAAGATGTGCTGAACGATTTTGTTTTACAACTGATTGCGTTGGTGCCCAAGACCTTGAAAATAAAGATTGACCGTTGCATGAAGATTAAAACGCCTTATGGGTTACAGCTGAGGTGGATGCTTCCTGGAGGAATGCCATTGATTATTCATCTGAAGGATAATCTCAAGGTAGGAGTAAAAATTCAACTTTGTCCAGTTTTGTACAGTAAAGATTCGTTTACACGGGAAAATTTTTTTCTGCGAACGGCACTGCGATTTTCGCTGTGATTCTAGTTGCCATGCATTATCATCCAAATAATCATACATCATAAATAAGATTTGATATTGCAATCTATTCATGACCAGTCAGAGCAAGTGTTATTATGATATGTTATAAGTTATATACAGTTTGTTATTACATTACAGTAATAATATACATTTCACAGTTGCTTCTCGCAGCACTTTCCAATGACTAGTTTTTAATTTATAAATTTAGGTAAAAAACAAGAAGCGTTGGAGCCAAGTGATGTACATGTCTTACGTGCTCGACTACAAAGAAAAGATGATGGATTCCAACGATGACAACACTTACATCCTCGCCACCGATGCTGACGTCAAGTTTACCCATGAGTCTGTGCAGGCGTTACTGGATTTGATGATGCGGGACCCAAGGGTGGGAGCAGTTTGTGGTCGCACTCATCCGTTGGGATCAGGACCAATAGTTTGGTACCAGGTCTTTGACTATGCTATTGGCCATTGGTTTCAAAAGGTATCCACGTTGGGTGTAACGGTCGGGGGCGGTTTGTTATGACAGGTCATGCCACAGGTAGCCTAGTCTCATTCTGAGTGAATATATGGCTTCTTATGACTATTACTGATATCCTTTTTCTAATAACCATACATTGTGTCTTTTCTTCTCTGGGTTTCCTGTTGGAAGCGCAGGAGCTTTCCTGCTTTCTCGCCCTCAGTCTCTCTGGTCAATTTATTTACAACACAGGTAGCCCATACATAGGTAGCCACTTTTATCGACACAGGTAGCCCATAGAAAGGTATACTAGCCTTTTTTATCGACACAGTTCACCTTTCTGAAATTCGAAGAAAAACTGGGCACGAGCTATATCTCGTCCCCGAAATCAATCCCAGAATCCAATGCAAGATTGCGGAATCTTTTGAACCTTTCCATATACTGTGCGCCACACTAGTTCGGTTGAATTTCGGAAAGGCGAATTAACCCTTGCAAAAGGTTGCCTTCTTATCGACACAGGAAGACCATACAGGCTATCCAAGTACCATGATTGTCATGTTTCTTTTTCATTTTGAAGGTAGCCAATCACGTGCTGGGTTCTGTTCTCTGTTCGCCTGGTTGTTTCAGCGTTTACCGCGCGCGTGCCGTAAGAGATGTCTTACCCATCTACGCGTCTGGAGTCAACACTTCAGTAGACTTCCTTACAAAGGATATGGGTAGGCATCTATTAGATACCATTTAAGCTAGGTTACAACGTTCGATTTGCGCGCGCACAAAATAAAGCTCAAAGCGCCGCTGAGTTTCCTTCAAAATGTTATTAGGGAACCATACGCGTTTTGAATTTCAACAGGGCGAAACCCTAAAATTTTGCTTGGGACCCTATATTTCCTTTCAATTTTCCAAAATACCATAATAACATAATTTATTTTAGGTTTTATTCATTCATTTATTTTGAATCAGTGTTAAACACTGTATAATATAGCTTTCTAAGGTTTCTAATTACTTTTTGATACCTTAAGATCTCAGTGGACCTTAACAAATGGATAAAGTCCACTGATACCTTGAAAAATAAAAGACTGACGTTGGTCACGGACGTGTCGTGTCAAAGCCTTTTCATTGGTGGAGTCGTGATATCGCGCGCTATGATTGGCTCAAGGCATGTCGTCAATTCCGGACCTTGAGCGTACCATGTGCCCTAACTCTTCCCAGTCATACTACTTGACTAGCTGGAAAATCATATGTCGACATTGAAGCTAGAATTCATTTTTGAATATTAATTTAATTTTAGGTGAAGATCGTTGGTTATGTACGCTAATGGTCCAATCGGGTTGGCGCCTGGAGTACTGCGCAGCCGCAGAAGACAGCACTTATTGTCCAGAAACGTTTAACGAATTCTTCAAGCAGAGGCGTCGCTGGATTCCATCCACGTTAGCTAATCTTATTCAGTTGATTGGAGAATGGAGACTCACAGTAGAAAACAACGACAAAATCTCCATCTTTTTTATTTTTTATCAAGCTTTGATGGTGTTTTCTACCCTCATATCGTAAGTAGATGGCAGATAAGGCTTGTTAAAAATTAATTTAACGGACGTTTGAGTGATGGATTGAGAACGTGAAGTTCTCAGCCTCGGATGTAGAGAATGTGGTTTCAATTCAATGTTTGTGAACATAATATTGCTAGAGCTCAATCCCTCCGACTTCCCCTAATAAATTTCCCCCTTCTTTAATGCATTGCGTCTTCCCTCCCTCCTTCCCTCCCATCCTTCCCTCCCTCCTTCCCTCCCATCCTTCCCTCCCATCCTTCCCCTTCCTTTCTTCCTTTCTTCCTTCCATCTCTCCCTCTTCACTTTTCTCCCTGATCGCTTTCGTCCCTATTTCCCCAATTTCCTCTCTCTCTACTTTCAATGGCTCCTGCCCCCCTTTCCCTTCCTTTCTTTCACCTTTCCTTCCATCCCTGCTCATTTATTTCATCTATTCTTCCTTTGTCACTATTTTCCTCATTTTCTCTCTCCTTCACCTTCCGTCCTTTTCCTTTCCTCCCTCCATCTTCTCCTTCCATCCCCTTCTCCCTTCTTTTTCCTCTCGTCTGTCCTTTCCCTATTTCCCCCCTCTCTCTGTACTTTCATTACCTCTTTCTCCCTCGCTCTTTCCCATCCTCTAACCTTCCCTGGCGTTCTGTATACTTCATCTCCACTTAGATCTTAGATTGTTTTCCTATGCAGCTCAAGTAATCAAATACTTACTTCAATTTAAAACTTTCCAGCCCCGCTACTGTCATCCTCGTAATCGCTGGAGCCTTGCATTACGCCAAAATTGGAATAGAGGACGACGTTGTGACACTAGTTCTCCTAGTTCTCGCTACTGTCGGGTTCGCATGCATTTGTCTTTACACGAAGCAAGACTTTCAACTCAAAGTCGCCAAGCTGTTGACCATTGTATTTGCGCTGATCATGGCGTTCGCCACCGTTGGCATGGCAGCACAGATTGCCGCTGACCTTGGACTGAGAAAAAAATGTTTGGGTAAGTCACGGCGATAAGTGAGAAGAAATCCTGTTTATTTGCAACTAAGCACTGATAAATTTTAGTGCCCATTCAGCCTAGAGGTTTCTTATTTAAATAAAAGAAATAATGGTAATAACTGAGTGGAGAGCAATCAGTTGGTCTGAAATCAAACGAGTGGTTACAAAATTGCACGATCGCATAGCGGAAGTGCAATTTGTTAATCACAAGTTTGATTTCAGAACAAAATTGCGCGACAGAAGGTTTAATTACCACTTATTATTACCAATATAGGAAACTGCCAAACAGGAAACTGCCCTCTTGTAAACACGCGCTCAGCGGGCCGCAAATGACTCGAGCGGGCTGATAATGGCATTATTGGCCCTACTGCTGATTGGCTTTTGGTTCATCGTCCAATGGATTTTAGCCACTTATAGTTTGGCCTTGTTCATTGATAATAATGATAATAAAATGACTTTTGTCGGGAATATTGTTTATTTGGGCCCTTGTAGTGTCATTTGCGTCCCTCGCTGCGCTAGGGCTACAAATGACACTACGCGGGCGCAAATAAACAATATTCCCTCCACAAGTCATTTTATTGTCCTAATCATATCCATTTTGAAATTTTTCTTGGAATAATAGAGTTTAGAGCATTTTTTCGGTCTTGAAAATGTACAGCCAAAAAGCATAAGTTAGACTGGTAGGTTGAAAGTACAAGCATGCAGACGTGAATTCTTTTAGAAATTCCTTTAGAATTCCTCTAGGAAACATGGCACTAAAGAAAGAATGAGACTAAATATTTTATTTCTATAAAGTAGTATTTTGAATGTGCTATACTATTGATAACAATCGTTTTAGTACAAGGGTCTTTCACATCGTGATCGGCAATGTTTACTTTCACACTTCCCCTTAATGGAAGCAATAAGGCGCAATAAATGCTGTTAATTTTACTTACAGTTAACGGTAGAAAGTCTTGTCATTAAGAACTTATCAGGAAAGCAGTGCTGACAATCTTATAAGAAGCATTTAAAAGTTCAATGCAAAGAAAAGCAAAGTAAGAAGGCTCGCGGTGTTGTTCTTCTGTGATCTTCTGATTTGAGTTGAATTGAACAGAAAACAGCGAAAATTAAACTGCCTAGTCCATCAGTTCACTGTAGCTGAACAGCTTTCGAACCCAGGAAGCTTTCCTTGTTTCGAACCCAGGAAAATTTTTTTATACGAGTACCGTTTCCACAGAAGTGAACCATGATCAGCGGAGTAGGAGTTTTCATGATGGCGGGTAAAACTCCATGGTTTTCGTTGTTTTTCACTTGAATATCCTTCAACTGACTCAAGCAGTGGCTTTTCAAATATACTTTTGACAATTCCACTCATTTATCTGGCAGTTTGTCCATTTTCATGGCCTTTTAGGTTAAATTTTATCCAAAAATTGTCAAACATTTTCGTGTAAATTTGCACTGCCTTTCTTCCCGCTGCATGTTAGTTCAAGACAAGCAGTGATGTCAGCATTCAAATGGTTTCTTTTCTTTGATATGATTGGCTAATGAATGACATGTCTGTCTTGTGATTGGTTAAAGTCGAATGATGGGTGAAATGATGCAATTTATGATCCGGGTGCAATTTAGGCTGAAATCGCACCATTTTTAACCAATCAGATTGCAGGAAACAGGTGTGATTTCAAAATGGATTATATGATTAATACTTAAATCGCACCATTTTAACCAATCACATTGCAGAAAACACCGGCGATTTTAAAATGGATATGATTAAATTGAAATATTAAAAATTAAAAAATAAAAAACTTTGATTTTTCATTGAAAAGGATTCAAGTACTCTATTATTAGACAAAATAGCAAAGCTCTAGGCTGTATAGGCACTTTAAACTAGTTGATTAGCGTGAGCTATGGGATAAAAATTATTTTTTCGACTCATAATTAGAATAAATTAGTCCTTGAAATAAATTAACCTAAAAATTAAAGTCCACACCAATATGCTCCTTTGTTAAGTAAAATAGGCCTCTTGCAGCACGTCGGAATGCAACTGAATTTGGAGAGCAAGACAAAAGAATCTCAACTCCAGAGAACCAGAAACCTATTATCTTGCCCTCCAAATTCAGGTGCATTCCGACGTGCTGCAAGGGGCCTATTTGGTCTACTTTATCCGAGTTTAAAACCGATTTGATGCATAGGAAAAATCTGATAAGTTATAAAGAATTTCATTAAAATGTCTTCTTTTACTCGTGCGTGATGCTACATACATACATACATACACACATACCTCCCTCCCTCCCTCCCTCCCTACATGTATCCTGATTCCCTACGACGAAAGCGGCTCCAACCAGGATTGGGAGTTACATCTTTTTTTTTATTTAAATAAAGCAGGTGAGCAGCACAGTTGAACAACAATAAACTTTCCGTGTCTGATGTAAACTTTTTATTTTCTCCTACGCGCTTCGTCTGTATTCAACAGACTTCTTCAGGGAGTTTACAAGAGAATATCTAACAACAGTTTATATAAAGTATTTACAGGAAATTACAAACATACAAACGTGTTGCTATTACAGGAAAGCCAGGCGTAATACACAGTTACGTTAAAGAAATAGTGGAATTTCCCGAAATAATATGATTTGGGGCACGTGTGCTGCTCACCTGCTTTATTTAAAAAATTAAAAAATTAAAAAATTTTTAAAAAATGTTTTAAAATTATAACAAATTAAAAAATTAAAAAATTAAAACATTTTCTGTTGTTAAGAATTGATTTTTTAATCCTACTTTTGGTCCTCAAAAACTCGATCGTCCTTGCAAAGTCCTTGAAAAAGGTTCATACGTTTTTGTATAAACCATGATCCCAAATTTGATTGTTATGTCTGTTATGTCTTTATGCAGGTCTTTCTACTAACTACACGATACCATCACCCACTGGTGAATTATCGAAATGTCCGGATGATGGTCTTCCAGCTGATTTGAGCAGCCTGTATCTTGCTGGTCTGGTCGGGATCTTTCTTCTGGCAGCGCTGATGCATCCATTCGAGGCTTACTGCCTGTTACATGGTGTGTGGTACCTATTCTGTCTACCTTCTGGGTATTTACTCTTGATTATTTACTCTGTTTGTAACCTGACTGATAGATCCTGGGGTAAGTCAATTTAAACTTCTATCTTTTGACACCATTCGCTCGTTCGCTCGTTCGTTCGCTGATCTCAATCCCAATCTGGCTCAAAAGTCAAAAAGGTTATGTTCTAAACGTTTATATCTATTTCATTAGGAACCCGGGAGACAAAAGAGAAAAAGTCGGGTGAAGAAGTTCCTTGGTACAAAGAGATTTGGAATAAATTGAAAGACATGTGCTTTTGCTGTCGACCAGAGGCGAATCCTGAACCTCCGACTCAACCTGTCGGGAACCAGCAATTAGAAACAAGATCAGAGGAGGTGCTTTTGCCTTTATTTGTTATATATTCTTCATTCCTTCCTTCTTTCCTGCCTGCCTGCCTGTTCTTTCTTTCCTTCCTACTCTCCGTCCATCCATCCTTCCATCCTTTAATTCCTTCCTTTCTTTACACGGCCAATCACAGATTGCGTTATTTCAAAGTTATTTATTCTTAAATACACGTAGTTGCAAGAAGGTTGTCATAGGAGGAAAGAACTTTTGTAATTTAGTAAGAAAGGAATAACATTAAAAGACAAAAG
>WUAP02117108.1:0-16138 GCA_015163945.2 Stichodactyla helianthus | reverse complement strand
TCTGTTGTTAAACTCAAAAGTGTCATATTATTTCTTAAGTTAGTAACAAAATTTCTGCTTTTTCGCTCTTTTGGAAGAAACTGCTATGGTAAGGAAATCGAGGCCTTGGCTTGTACTGGACTCACTCAACCATATCTTGGGAAAGGACTATTGTCACTGTTTCAACATTTTTGTGCCGTTTCTTGTGTTGTTGGATTTTTATCAAACGATCATTCCTTGGACCAACCTGTGCCAGATAAGGACCATAGCTTTCAGCCGTTGCGACACCATGGAGGTAAATCCAACTCAATGCTTTGTTATAGTAACCGCCCCTACAGCCGTGGTTACCAGACCCCCAAGAACAGTCGATCACTTGTTGGGCTGACAGTTCAACAAGCTTTCCTGTCTGAGGGATTCAATTAAGAGTTAGTAGTTTTTCAGTTAGTGAGACTAAATGATGATTTAATTATTGAACCACAAGTGTGGGATTCGTTCGGGAAATCTTGAGGAAAGTGGCGAGAGCAAACGAGGATGGAATGCCTTGAGAAACTCTATTCAAGGTAACACTGAATTGAACAAGCAAGTTTCTTTCTTTCTTTGTTGTTGTTGTTGTTCTTGTTATGGGGTGAGTGGATAAACTTAAGATATAGATTCTGTAATCCAAAGACTTGTCCTTGCTCAAGCTTCACCCCGTTATATCCATGTAAATGAAGCATGCATATGCTGCTTGTTGTCAATGTTCGGCTATTTTATCCTATGATACCTTCATGAAGTATGCTCCTTCTAGAGCACCAACAGCAGCCAGTGCGTAGCACGAACCACAGATTCCCTGACCACGTACAGGCGTTACGGCACCTGGAATACCAAGATATATGAATTTATGTTTAGAAACCGCTTCCATCAGAATCAAATGAAAAAAGAAAAAAACATTCGAGATGGCCACGAGTAGAAAAAAGAAGAATCTCGTCAAAATTTTCAGTAATTCCTAAATATGGCATTCTCTATGAGTTTATAGTCTCAATCATTTGTGAGTTTTATGCTAACGGGAAAGAGCGCTAGAAGCCATATTAACACAGTTTGGAGATTTGCGCACCCACCCACGTATGCACGTCATTGAAGGTTTTGCGCAATATTTGATTGAAGTCACCTTCGTCTCAATGCCATTCGAGGCCCATACACACTAAGGGTTTGGCTCCAGGGACAGGCTCCAGGATTATTTTGCACAACTAGTACATACGAGAGAGAATGGTGCGGGAGCTTGCTGCATGGTGTGGTCATGATTGTTGATATTTAACCAGTTTAATATCAAGGAGCGTGAGTCGGGAGCAAAATTCTGCTCCCGCCACAACCTTTTTTACATGAAATCTTTGGTACACACGAAGGAGCAAAACGATCCTGGAGCCGCTCCCGGAGCAAAACCCTTCGTGTGTATAGGGCTTTAAGCCTGTTCTTCACTAGCAACATAAGCATAAGTCTTCTCAAACGGGTGTGAGAAAAGACAAGTGCTGCTACTTTGAGTAATGTCCAACTGAGTCTCCGCGTCTTGCTTGGCTTTATTTTCTTCTCTACATCCAATATTTTTCTTGGAAACAACGTCGCTAAAGGGTATGCTAGACTTCATGTCTTACCATAATCTCTCCAGTCAAGTTTGTCTGGAACATCGACTGTCTTCAGTACATCAGTCATGTTGCTGTAAGCCTCATGATGGGGCTGTAAGTGGACCGCTCCTTTGTGGTGTGTACTGGTGTCTGGTTTCAAACCTGAAAAATCAAAATTCCAACCTTGAAAGTGAAATGATTCTGGTATGCTATGAGCGCATATCACGAGATCAGTCGTCAGTTATAAGTGATTTCTTATGAGCACACATCACGAGATCAGTCGTCAGTTATAAAGGATTTCTTATGAGCACACATCACGAGATCAATTATCGTTACCTTTATGACGGTCGTACTCATCGTCCATCATGTCCACCATGTGATTGGGAGCCAGTTTATAAGTGAGATTTTTACGGTTTATCGATCGAATGTACCTGAAAGAAAATTATCACAACTACATTCCCAAAGCTGGTAATCCTGTGGTACATTCAAACAAAACTAACTACGTGTTCCTTATTCTGAGTTCCTAGAGCTTCATGAGGTCCTTATTTACAAACCAGGAGACTCAGGTGAGTGTAAAGGCAAGAAACAATGTTCCTTGTAATATTGTCTCACATGGTCGCAATCGTTCCAAGAAACAGAATCGAGTTGCAAATGATTGCGACAACAGCATGGTTTGAAACATTAAGGCTGGTTTACAATAGAAATTTTGTCGCACGACTTGAGCTGCGATTTTACGGCGACAGATCGCGCACAAGTCACCACCAATTCGAACGTCTCGTTGCAAAAAATTTGTCATTGAAATCGCCGCTCAAGTCGCGCGACAAAATTGCTAGTGTAAACGGATGAACCAACTGGCGCGCGCGTTTTTAAAAATAACGCAACAAAATTTCGAGATAAATTCCAAGAAAAAATGTTAAGTAAAACTTCCTTAAGTGGCTTTTTTCTAATCCTTTACAACACGCGCTAGATAAATTTATGATGAAATGATGCTCGGGTTAAACCTAACAACTATAACGCCTGTGGAGCTATAGAAGATCATGTCCTCCCAGATTCAATACATCAAAAACTTTCACGTTGCAGTCCCTGTTGTTTTATTCAAAAAGGATGGTCACACCTCCCTGCTTTGAACTACTTGTCACATCTGGTCTCGAATGGAATTTTACGAGCTGAATGGCAAGTTTTCAAAAACTACTAGATTGATTGAACATGAAGAGCATGGTTTGCGCATCACTGTGATCGGATTCTTTCACTGTTAATCCACCTATTACAAAAGCTAGAGTATGAATATTGTCTCTTGGTGTTAATGGCCTCAAACCTTTGCACAGTTCAAGCCAGTCGATCAGTTGCTCGCCTTGGCGTTTAAACCAATGGACGAACGAGCTTCCAGCGACCATAACTCGCCGCTTAAAAATGATGGTTACTAACCAAGACCACCTGGTAAGTGGGCAACTATACATTGACATTCTGTTGACTGGTTTACATTTGGAAAAATAAGAAGTGTTTACACGGTACAACTTTTGCTTACAACTGAGTGTCGCATGCAATGTGGTTACGCCATGCTTTCAACACTCAGCTTCGTAATCGAACTACAACTTTTTTCTTGTCGTGTCAACTGTTGACAAGTTGTAGGGTTGATTTACACGAAGCAATTCAAGCAAGGCACTGAGGTTTGCTCGTTCGTGCTCAGAGTAGAGTAAATAAGAGCGCTTTGCACTAAGTCTATTTATCTGCCAAGTCAAAGCATTATGACTTTTGTCAGACCAGTGTTATACTAAATTCTCCACACTCCACTATTACAGATATAGGTTTTGGTTCGACGTAATTTTACTTATGGACTGTAATCGATCCGCTCACGGGGTTCCACTGTAGCTAGTATGAGAACGTATTTGGGTTGCCTGTGGTATTGTCAATGAAGTTGGGTGAGGGTTTTGAGCATTTGCACGTAAGCTATCATTTGCCTAAGATGTATAAATGGTACATAGCTTGCAAGGCTTACAGTTCAATGGAATATTCGGTTATACTGTGTTACTCTTAAATGAACGAAAAACTGAGTGCTTACCGGCCCCATGCGCATGCGCTTGCGCAGGCTGAATGTTACTGTACTCATTTGCCAACCCATAATATTTGCTGTGCCTGTCAATTAGCTGTCACTATGTTTCCTCACATTGAATCATATTCATTGAATAACATACTTTATGAGGCGGAAGGAACTTTGAAGTTTGATGTCTCGACAGAATGTCGGAACTGCATGTTCACAGGGAGACCGCGCACAGATAGCCTGCATTGTATCCGAACAAACTGTTTGATCAACGCGCATTCTACGCACAGACAGCTTTCTACTTTTTCTGCAGCCTACTACAAATTCTCGCATCTTTTCCGTTCTCATGGGCAACAGCCATACGGGCCGAAATATCATTGCTTTGAAGCAATATAGGCAGCTTTGGAGATAATGTTACTTTAAAACATCGATGGAAAAACATAGTTGTTTATTTACTTCCATGAGAATAAAAACTTTTGGTTATGCCCGGCTAAACTCGTTCTGAAATGCTTGAATGCAAGGTTCAATGGGCAAAAACGTATGGACCTTCCCGGAGTTACCCATAATTCTCCTTGATTTAGCACGTGCAAGCGAGGTCAGGGTCTGGTTAAGTATTTGAAGGAGACTAAAGAAATTTGAACGGAAAACAAACAGCGTTTTATCAAATGTGGATTAAAATGCGAATAAGGATGTCAATGGATTTACTAAATAGGATATCTGAATAACAACTTTTCCTATTCTTGTTTAGACACAGTTTTCGATTGTTTTTGTCCCCTGACCTCGCTGGCGTGCGCAAATCATAAAGAATTGTGGGAAACTCCGGAAAGAAGCATTGTTTCAGTCGACATGGCCACCGCGTGAGGGTGTATTTCAAAGGTACTTACCTCATGTTATGTCTAAAGATGTGTTTCCTCTTTACGTGTTCTTCATCGGAATCGTACGATTTATTGTGTCGTGTCTTGTATTCGTCGTACATCTTGTCTATCGATTTCTCGGATATGGTACCGTACGACATGAACTCCTGCATCGGGTTCCCCAAGAGATGTGAATCCAACGAGTGAGCCAACTTGTTACACCATAAATCTGTATTACAAAGACATCATGAATGTGTATTTCCAAGAAAACAAAATGTGCTACGCGTTCCCTGTGTAGAGCCTCGCTTTGTTGCGACGGAAAAGTATCCCCATAAGACATACAAAACTAAAAAAAAGTAAAAATCACTGAATCAACATCGTTGTTAGTTAGTACACTTTGACGTTGTTGTGGTTGTTTTTAAACCGAACAAAAAAAAAAATTAAAAAAGTTGGGGGGTTTATGGTTTGTTCTAAAAAAAACCACATCCCCCCCCCCCCCCCCAAAAAAAAAAAAAAAAAAAAAAAAAAACTAACCGCATTCGCGCGCAGGAGGGTGGCAACCACAGCACAATAAAAAAAATCGCAACAAACAAAATTCTTACATTTGCATTTTTGTCTCCATTATTTTGAAAATTGCGCAATTCCGTGATTGTTTACATTTCAAGACGACTTAAATCTACTAGTGCTCAAGTGTTGCGCAACTACGTGCAATTTATATGGCCAACCAAAAACTATAACTCTTGCTTTTGTTAAGATTTATTGACCGGGCAGAAAGTAGGGGGAGTAGGCCATGAGAAACAGGGAGTGGATCAAAGTTTTTGAGTCTCAAACAAGTGGGGGGGGGGGAATAAAAGATATACAAGGCGCACTGTCTTGGGATGGGTGACGTCTTTATCAAGCCTGAATTATGTTCTCATGTTTAAAGTTTCAGGGATGGTTTCTTATCTTTTGAGACATAAATTCAGGTGGGCTATACAATATTAGGCTTGTGTGAACTTACGATTTGACGACGGGGCGATCTAAGACGGCTACCGGAATTTCATTCACTAGAATTCAGTATGTTCAAACTCATCATTCAACCAGTTACCCTGCAAGTCAGTGCTTCACCAGGACAGTTTATTTGAGAAGCTAGTTTAATGGCCTGAACAGCACATGTTAAATATTAGAATTTCCCTTTCGGTAGCCGACCCATCGTTAAATCTTAAGGTCGCTACTTTCTGACCAGCTAGTCCCTTAGTTTATATGTTAAGGCAGGCATACCTTTGGGTAATTCGAACTTCTTCAAATCAGGTTTCCACTCCTCGAATGATATGTATTCCAGTACATAGTAGTCGTAGTAGGACGCCAATAAGTTATCGTAACCTTTCATCTCGTACCGTACGGGTCTTGGAGGGTGTGTCCTTGTGACCCATAGAGTATGCGTGTTGAGTAAACCATAAGATAAGTAACGGTATTCCCATCTTGCTGTGGCCGTACCTCGATAAACTTCATACTTAGAAAACTGGAAAAGCAAAGAAAATGCTAGGAATGAACTAAGCAATGACAATTATGCATCCACAGATTACTCTAGGTTATTTGAAGTCCGTTTCTAAAGAGGAAGGGGTTCTTTAATTTATAGTTCGAAATCACTGCCACCTCTATTGATAAAAGGACCGGCTTTGTTTGGTTTAGAGCAGTTGGAGCGTGCAGTGAGAGAGGGGACGTCTTCACTTTATTTACGTCCTATGCGTAACTTAACTATACCTCATTTGAGGTTCTGCTTAGCTCATCTTATTTTGTTGTATTACTATCAGCTCTATATACTATAAATTAAGTTGGTCATGGGCTTGCCCGGGAAAATATAATAGCTGTATACAGCTCCATATATGAGCAAGGTTGGAGTTTATTTTGACAAGAGGGTACACCATTTATGATCAGCACTCGAGCACCAAAAGTAAATATTAAATCCATAATTGAATGTAAATAGCTCATCTCAGGAGGGTGCGCACCTTCTGCACCCCCTGGATCCGCCTCTGTAGTCGTGCTCAGAGTTTAACGGGTAGAGTAGATTCTGTATGACTGTGAAAAGCTCGCGGCACGAAAACGCTCGTGACACGGTAAAGGCTCAAGGCTCGGTAAGGCACGTCAAAATTATAGAAAACATCACGGTCGCGGCAAGGCACGCTTACAGCCCCGATTGTGCCGCGAGCTTTTCACAGTCATACGAAATCGGCTCTATGAAAGTCTGGTTGAGTTACCTTGAGTGTGGTCATGTTAGGCACGATTGGCTGCACTACAATCGGCACTCGTTTTGATCCAGCTAGATTCCAGCAGCCGATATAATTGCCTTTTTTATCATTATACATTGGAACCACTTTGAAGGTTTGCCCATAAGAGCCGAGGTCAGCTAGTTGGTAGGTTTTATCTGTACCTATAATGGGAACAATATCAAAGATAAACTTTCAGTTTATAATCGCTCTGCATTTGGATTACTATATGCATGACGTAACTGACTTCTTAGTCTGATTACATTTCCGTTATGATTGAGGCTACCCCCTAAAATTTGGACCCTTTCATGACATTGATCTAATTCTTGGATTAGTATACTTATTTCAATTAAGTTTATCACTTTAAAACCTAGAAAGCTGAGACCGACAAGAATTATGGGTAGATACACTTTATATGTTTCTACCATATTTTGATAACTATTTTAATGGATTTGAAATATTTTGCCAGTCAGTTTCACCTCATGTGACCATTCGAAAACTTAAATTTGTGTCAAGTGACATATTACTTGTTAATTAAGTGTATGTCCCATGATCCACCACGGTCCCAGCTTTGTAGGTTTTTGGTGACTAACTTTCTTGAAATAAGTATACATGTTTTGGCATACGATACAGTACTATAGCCCCGCAAAAGTTGTACCGTATTTTACCCTAACTACCGATTACGATTGGGTGATATTTGCACTCAATCTATGGTAAGCCATTTCGCACTTACGGCATACCATACCGTGTACGAACTGTAAGTCACTGACCGTACCTTTCCCACACATACGAAAACAGCTCTAAGTTCCTCTAATTTACTTGGATTTTGACTCCAAAGTGGGTCATTTTGATTTATAAAGGTAGATAAATTGATAGTAAGAACGTTCCGTAGCTACGGTTGCAGTAATGTACGATGCTGCTACGGTACAATTAACGAACCACCAGAAAAACCCTTGACATAAAGAATAGTTACCATAATAATAGTCTATTCTGCTGCGGTTGTGTTTCCTTGAGAACCAAACCTCGAAAGGTTCTTCGATTTCACTGTGAGGTAGATGAAGCTTTCCTGTCGCGTGATAGTTCTTTGGAAATCGAAACGGTTTGGGTGGAGTGTCGTTCAGACTTCTGCCGAAGATTCGCACGAGCGGGGAATCGTGTATCTTGTAGATCCCCACTAACAGGCCCAAGGATATTAAAACGGTCAAAAATATTACAAGTTTTGGAGCTCCCATCGGTTCTCAGTGAAAGTTTCGGGAACTGGGTCGATCTCCGTCCCGAGTTTCCTTGACTGTGACGGTTCATGGAAATAACATCACTTATCAGTTTAGTCAGTGATTATTTCATCATCAACTAGTCTGGACTGCTTTGGACTAAAAAGAAACTTTTGGAAAACCCCGTTTTTTTAATATTTATGACGAAGAACCAAAACAAATATGTAGGGAATAAAGTGGTTTTTATTTCAGAAACTCCACAGATTCTTTTTATTATTATTCAAGCAGCCTGAGCTCGAGGTACAAGATCGAAGATTTTTGCTCTTGACAAATCACAACAGGTGGTTCGACAGGTGGCTGGCTGGCAAGGGCGAGGTCAGGTAGTTAGATATCCCACATCGAGCTTTTGGGACGTAACGGAGCTACCGCGAACCACAATTCCAATTAAAAATTGTAATATGTTCTCGTTATAATGTAATGTAATAATGAATCGAATTTCGTACGAGTGGGAAAAGGAAATTCCAGGACGTACTCTAGCGACTGTTTTACCATAACTATGCATTGTGATTGGTGATTCGCACCAAAACAGTGGGAAGCCATTTCAATTGCTGGGTTTCAAACAGCTGATGAATCTTCAAACTTTGATCCTCATGTGCTCTCAGCCAGAAAATTCCAACGGGATTATTATGACTTCAGATGAAACCCAGCAACAGGCCTTTCCTGATATAGACAAACAAGGTGCATTATGGTCTAGCTTTGGTACAAACACCACCATTTAAGGCATGATGAACATTAGATGTTTGTGGCTAGACCACAATGCACCATGTTCGCCATCTCAGAAAAGGCCTGTTCCAGCATCTTACGAGAAATGGTGCTGACCACGAGAAACGTGGGCTCTGAGAACGAGTTGGCTCAGATGAAAACCGCTCTATTGACCAAGGAATCATTTTGAAGACATCAAGAAATCCACTCGTGTCCATTTGTTTATTTATCACTTATTTCTATCAAAGCGCTTCTTTTATAACCATAACAACACGCAGAATGATTATATTTTCAATAACAGGGTGGCAGAATCCCTCTGAACTAGAATCTCAGAAATAAATTAAAATTTATCGACTAACGAAAAACAATTAATATAGAACTTAAAAACTATTATACAGGGAAAACTACATCATTTATATCTGAAGATCCAAGAAGAGGGTTGAGACATTTTGGCTCACCCTTTTCTGGATCCACCTTTGTCTTCTGATTCTAAATTAACATCAGTGCAATAATTAATATTAATCAATGAACACTCAAATAACTGGAAAGCCTTAGTTATATGGGCAAGATTGTGCAGCATGCATTACAATTACATAGCAGAGATAAGGGGCTCTGGATTGACTGAGAGAGTTTTGAACTCTTCCAAGGTCTTGTGGCAGGATAATTTGCCATTTTTAGTGAACGGCTCCATGATTTGCTTCAACAGAGACCTGAAAAGAAAAGTAAACATCATTAGGAAAAAAGCTGGAACTGAAACTTGAGATAAAAATTATTGCATTACATTTTTTGCTGCTATAAAAAACGTTTATTATTTTATTTTTTAATGCAGCCACACCCAATACCAATACAGCTATTTCAAAAATGTTGCTGAAGGTAATGTTGCATTTTGCATACCAAGACCAGAATGTACTGTGGATCATATAAAGTAAATGACACCAGCACAGAAGAAAGTATACCAGCTCCATATTGCATCTTTTGGCTCACTTACCAGTGCTGGTGATGGACAATGTAGAACTTGTATGGCTTGTTAAAACCATTGAAAGTAGATGCTGCTGAAGCAGTATAGGCTCCCATGTTCTCAAAGTACAGCCAGTCACCAACTTCAACCTGAAAATAAACGACAGTATTCTCCTTTAGCTCATACGTGCAAGAGGGATGCACTTCACAAGAATATAAAATATTAATGTTCATAATGTACAGGAATGGCTTTGAAATTTACATCTGTGCAGAATGCGTAGAGGGTGCTTTTTGTTGTACAGGTTTAAAACAATTCAAAATTGGACTGCTAGATATCAATGAGTTCATGCTTATGCTGTGATAAAAAATCTTCCATTGTGTTTATGTGTACTTATGCCTCACATTTCTATCAAATTTTATTTCTTGGTATGGGTCCTTAGACCCAGGTCAAATTTTGAACTTCACATGAGCTGAACCTAATGACATCAAAGAAGTCTGCCTTTATTATCCATTGTTTTCAATGAGTTTGGCTCATGTGAAGTTCAATGTTTGACCTGGGCCTTAGGGTATCCTACCTTAGGAAGGGCAACACTCTTGGTGATACAGTCAAAGGAGTCACAAGTTGGACCCCAGATGCTAGAGGGGTACAGAGGATTGCCTTCAGTTTCTTTCAAGGTCTTTGGCACAACAGTAGCATGGTCAAACACAAGGCAGTTGAACGAGCCATACACTCCATCATTGACATAGTACATGTAGCCCTGTGGCAAAACAATTGTCATCAATGTTGTATTAGTTTTTCATTGCGGCAAAATGTATTATGACTGGAAAATGTGTGGTACAGTTGCCATGGTGCAACTGTAATATCACCCTGTGTCCAAAAGCATCTAGATGAGCAGTGATCTGCAGTCATGATTTTTTAATGAGTAGTTTTGCATGACTGTGAAAAGCTTGCTGCACAACTTGTGCTGTAAGCGTGCCTTGCTGTGACTGTGATGTTTTCTAGAATTTTGATGTGTCTTGCTGTGCCTTGACCATGTCACAAACATGTTTTTGGCATGAGGTTTTTTCGATCTTGCAAAATCTGCTCTAAACACCTCATCATCCATGCTACTAATGAATTTATTCTATTTACTTTCTCACACTTACAGTACATAAAGTTTACTAAGTGGAATGGCTTATGTAGCACATTTGTGGAGCACAAAGAATCAGGCATATACCAAACTTTAGCTTCACTTTGAAACCTGATAATTTCAATTTTATAAAAATAAAAGAGACTACAAAAATCACAGCTTCACAACAGAATTGCAATGAAAAAGACATTTTAGTTACACAAATGCTCACATAAAACCTAAATGATTTTATCCTTTGAAGGCAGAATGTCTTTTGCTGTGACACACAGGTTATTGTTCATTTATCCCTTCTGTAAACTTCATACAAACAATTTTCATAGCTTACCAACTGTTCATCTTTCTTAGCACCAGTGTTAACTTTGCCTTTGTCCCCTTCTTGGATCTGGTTGTGAGGCACCACACGCTTGGCAAAGACATTGACAGCCAGGGTCAATGCTGATGCACTGTAGTAGCGGCCTGGCTCACCAATAATCTTGATACCAGAGCTGGGTGGAAAATGCTCATCCAACAGTGGATTCAGAATGTTGCACACCTAAACAATAGCAACAAACAAGGAGTTAGAAATGTACCTAGTATTTAGGGAACTCTGCATTCTGAAGTTCTTATTTGCAAGGCATACAACTGGCACACAATCTGTGGAGTTGGAGGGGGAGGAGAAGGTGGAAAAGGATTGCTTACTTCTTCAAAGGTGATAGCTGAATCTGGAGTTCCAGGAAAGCCTCCTCCAATGTCCAACAAGTTAAACTTGAATCCAAACTGGCCCTTTTGTAAGAGACATCAAAATAACTTTAATTAAACAAATAACCCACTCAGTTTCTGAGCTGGTATCTAAATTACTCCTCCTAAATTGAATTTTAAGATAATTTCAGTGTACTTACAGCAAAATCAAAAACACTGCGTGCTGAAAGAACTGCTGTAGCAAAAGCATTGGCATCATAGCAACCACTACCAACATGGAAACTAGAAAAGTGACAAAATGAGATTTCCTGGAATAACTTTTTCAATGTACTTCTACTCTATAAAGTAAAGAATCTCAAACACAATATTTGGATTTAATCATACTACCTCACTCCAACCACATTCAAGCCAAGGTCTTGTGCAACTTTCAGAAGATGGCGGCACTGTTTGAGGGGGGCCCCATACTTGAATCCAAGCTATAAATTCAAAAAAGAACATTTTTGCCCATATTCAAAAAAATTATTCAGTGATCCATGAGACATGGTTTATTTATGACTTTTCACTACTTTGTTACTTATAATGGAAAAGACACCAACCTGGCACAGAGACTTGGAATCATCAGTGCGAATACGCAGGATCAACCTACAACAAAATTACTTAGATAATGAGGGGAGTGGTTGAGCAATTATCCTGTCAAGCCATGGGCTCACATATACAGCACTTAAAGGTTGCATCCTTTAACTCCTCTCTCTATCAGTGTTTTATTCTACAGGTATTTAAAGCTAATTAAAGCCACATGGAATGTAAAAAAGGTGAAAAAGGATTCAAGGTCACTGGGAATTTAACTCATGCACAGAAGGCAGCACACCAATATTCATGCTGAAGATCACACCACTAAGACCTTAATTCTGAATAGAAGCCCAGGGAAACAATGAAATAGCTTGCATTATTCTTTTGTTTGTAATTACTCAGCTGAGATACTGAAAATGGGAAATCATATTTAAAGCCCAAACAACAGAATCAGAATGTATGATCAAACAAGCCATCTTTTCTTATTAGAAATATATGGCTAATCCAATTAACCTTGTCACTGAAAAAGTCTTAAGCCTAATGCTTTGAGAGCGGAATCATGAAAAAATGTTTTCACCAGGACATTACAATAAGAAATTTGCTTTATGCTTGCAAATTCTACAACTTGGACACATTAGATAGCCTACAGCAAAGTTTGTTAGTAAACAGAAGATAGTTAAAAGCCTTTATCCTTTTTTCAGCAACAACATTGAATAGCTATATACATTGCAGTGCGACTACTCCAACCAAAGCCACCCAAACAAATTTTCATGAAGTTATCCAATCATGATTGAGTATGTAAACAATAAAATCTCTACCAATTTTTGAAATTTTGCTTAAAATGCAAAGAATATGCTTTGTTTGTGTATGAATTACATTGACTTTGAACAAGCATTGTACACTGTAGAAATTCCCAACAAATCTGTTGTTGTGTCAAAAATGTACATTTGAAACTTTAAGTGAAAATTTGTTTGGTTGGCTTTGGTTGGAGTAGTCACACTTAAAAGACAATGAATACATTAATAAATAGGAATAGCTTACTTTGCAGTTGGATACAACTTCTTGGCTTTGTGCAGCTCCATTTCATTGTCAAAAGTGGTCATGGAAACATTGTGCTGAGCAGCAAACCTGCAATGTTTTATAGTATATTAATAACTAATATCAATAATGTTTGTTATGTACACAATTATATTCAAGGCAAGCAAACAGAATTGATGTTAAAAAGAAAGCTTTATGAGATTGTTATTTTAAACAAAGAAATTCCTCTTCTGCAAATATATATATCCCGTGTTAATTATATTTACATCACTTTTACCATAACTGGAGACACCAAGAGGGTTACAAGTTTCACAAACAACCTTAATGAAGATAGCACATGCCATATCCATGAAACAATTACTACCTATTTAGAGTGTAACAGTATTTAGTTAACAACTATTTAGTTATTGACTAAGAATTCACTCATCCATAAACCACACAAAGAAACACAAAGATTGCAGGGGTATGTTGCTTTTGTTCCCTATTTTGAATGATTGCATAATACTTTTTTAATTTGTTTCACAGACATATGGAGTGCACTCATGTTTGATTATTATTCATCTCCATAAAATACCTGAAGTGAGATGCCTGCTTGCATGGGTTTGCATACACAATCTTTGATGGTGGCACTCCCAGTCCCAAAATAGTCTGGATTTCACTCTGTAAACAACATTCATACAAGCTCATTAACAACATACTTTTTTACATTGCTAGAACTACTACTACAACATCTCATAATACACAGAATGGCTCAGTAAATCTAAGGCAACCTTCTCTAATCACAACCATAAGTTAAGAGAGGGCAAGTTACCTGTTCATCATTGCCAACATTGTTCAGTATTATTTTAATGAATGAACAAAATCATAGATTATAGTTTATTTTTCAGTTAGTATGAGCATGGAAAAGAAACAAGTGTCACATTTTCTTTTGGTTATAATACTGTTCACATTTTCCACTTGCCTTGCTCATCATAAATGGGTAACTTCCAATACTTTATTGACTTGATATCACTAATTTGAATTAATACAAGAGCCTTACCTTGCTAGCACAGTCAAAGCCCAAACCAAGGCCTACCAGCAATTTCAGGATCATAGGATCATCATTGCATTTCATAGCTGAAACAAAACCCACAAGATTGATACAAGATAAAAATGGGGGGGATGTTCTTTAAATAAAACACAAAACTATTAAACTTGTTTAGATACTGTTGCCACTTTTAAGACTACTAAGCATAGCAAATAAATACTACTTATACAATGCTTTTGCCATACTATATCCCACACTTCACTTGTACTTTTTATCTGTACACTCCAGCCTTTAGGCCAGTGTGTATACAAAGAAAATATAAGTGACAAGTTGGATATTCCATGGTCTCCCACAAGAAAGCATTGTATAACTATTTTATCCCAAACCATAGAAAATACAAATACATGATGGGAAGGAAGAGTGGAATACTGAGGAATACATCAAATTGAAAAAATGTTGTCGCACTTAAAAGGTTAAATCATCGAAGGTAAGACAAAAGGGTTATGGGTAAGCACTATAATGTCCATATTATATGCATAGGATATTCTTTATTGTTGTAACTCTTGAACATTGCTTCGAATTCTTGAAGAAAGCAATATTCAAGAACTATATCAATGCTCAAAGCATTTTATGGGCCTCATAACTATTTACCTAGAATCCTCCTTGGTCTCACCTTTGAAAATTTAACCTTTTGAACCTGACGTTTTTTTCAATTTGGTATATACAACGGCTTTCTTGAATTCTGATTAGCTATATGTTCTATGGTGTGGGATAAATGTTCTTACAATAATCTTATTACCAATATACGCGGCCAAACAGAAAACTGCCCTCTTGTAAACAAGTGCTCGCTACGCTCAGGCCACAAATGACACTATACAGGTGCAAATAAACAATATTCCCTCCAAAAGTCATTTTATTGTCCTATTAATATAGTGTGGTGAATATGAAATGGCAATACTTACCATAGAAGGGCTCAACCCTTGGCAGCAACTGAGCCCACTAAAACAATTCAGAAACTTAATTAACACTTTAGAAAATTATTCAAAGCAGTTTACACATAATTTTAACCTTTCATTAACCTTTTGCTCTGGTGCTTTGGTTTATGTAAAATGGAAGACTGCACACACAAGGAGACATTAATTTAGGACTTTCAATAAAATACAATACAATAAAAAAATCAAGTGAATGAGACGAGACAAATGGTAATGTAATGGCTCAGTTAGTACAAGGTAAACAATCTTCATCAAAACTTGAAGTTAAGAGAGGGCAAGTTACCAATCATCATAGCCATTGTAAAGACTGCTAATACAATTGTGTCAAGGTCACAAAGCCAGAACCGTGGTACTGCACATATCAATTTGTACTTGCAACAATGTATGTGCCATAGCTAATGGATAATGTACCTTCTTGTGCTTGAGGATCACATCTGCCAAATCTACAATGTAGAAGGCGTCATCAGAATCCTGCAATCAAACAAGATAAATATATAAAAACTGTGTCACTTTAAGAACTAGCACAATCTACTCACCTCTCTTTGTGGAGAATTTAGTTTCTCCATAATCATTTCCTTAAGGGAAACCTCGTCATTCACAATTTCAATATCAGTGTCCATTCCAGTCATTTTCTGCTTCATCTTCAAGGATCATGCAGTGGGGCTGGTAAAATATTATAGTTATGCATTAACTGGAGTTATAAAATTCATGAATGAGCAAAACACACTAGAAAATCATAACCATGGCACAGTCTTTAAATCGGATAAAGAATTGTCTTCATTTGCATTCCACTCTAACTTGGATTCTCTTGGCCAAAATTACTTCATTTTAAAAATCAGTACAACATGAAAATATAGTCCTAGACATTTCATTAAGTGATATAAAGTATTCGCCTGTGGCTCACCATTTTAAATGCCCATAAAAGGTCTCCAGCTCATACTTTATATATTACAAAATAACTATGATAGAACATACACTCTAATTGCCAACGAAGTTGGCAAACATAGAGGAGTTTGAGTTTGTTATGGAAGTGCGTCATTTCTTTTGTTCTAAACAGG
>WUAP02116997.1:0-16139 GCA_015163945.2 Stichodactyla helianthus | reverse complement strand
TCTTTTCAAATATTGTATTTTCATTTGTGTTTGATTAAAATTTAAAATGTCACGCAATACCTGATAAACTCTCATTGAATGTCGTCATAAAAACCTGAGCCATCGTTTTTGTTTACACATTTAGCTCGTATTAAATATATTCTGGTGATATTATGACTTACGATGGTTACCTACCTTCTCTTAAGGCCTCAAGACTCCGATAAAAGGAGCGAATTACCACTCTTCCAAGACGAAACAGCGACATTTCTCTACATCTTGTCACTCACTCCACAGCCAATGATGCAGAATGAACACCAACATCAGCCGTGTTTATAAGACGAAAATAACGTCATAATCACTTCGCTCAGTTCGCAATATTAAGGTAGAAGCAAGAATAAGTGTTGAATTGTCGATAATGTGAATCAAATCTTGAAGATACTCACACTTTCTCGTAAAAAAAGCAAGAAAATTCAAGCAAGTCTCGATGAATTCTTGGTTTTTCTCTCGTCTTCTTCATTCATTTGCCTCATTTGCGTGTAAATACCGCTGTGCAAAATGAATGCTGTATTTGCGCCAAATTTTCGCGCGCAAAACTGATTCTGACAGAGCAGGCCAAAAACCCATGCAAAATTGTGATTGATTTTACAGTAAGATTTTGATTATCGACCACTAACCCCCATTAACCAGTTATCGATATTTTTTAGTGAGTCAACCCCGTGTGTCAGGGGAAGAAAGGAAGAAATTCTTTATTAAGCCAATGGGAAAAAGGGCACAGCATTTTATCTTATATTAACGAAGTTGACGAGAAAAGCAAGAGAGAGTGTGTTTGTGTAGGGGAAGGGGGGGGAGTCAAGCAAAGACGTACTTCATGTACTGTTAGAAGTATACGGAAGCTAATAAAAATAATCTTTGTCTTGCCTTGTCTCTGTCTTGTCTATATTAAGAGGAATACTGGGCAAGATTGAAACTGAACAATACATCATGTAGTTTTTTTACACACTTCCCTGCCCATTCCGTACGTAACGATGATACACAAGGAAACAGCTATCAAATTCTTTTTTTCTTTATTCTCATCTATTACTAATAAATTGATTAATGATTCATTAATAGTTTTCTTGATAACATATTCCAAGCTGTAGTTAGCTTTACTAGCTAGTGTAGTTAGCTTTATTAGCTGTGAGTTAGCTTTACTAGCTGTAGTTAGTTGTAGTTAGCTGTTGTTAGCCGTGCAACATTACCGGTGTCACTGAAGTTGAAGATGATTAAAGGATTGTTTTGTAAGCCAGTTTGCCATACGGAATCAATTAGATAAACCATTTAACAGTTAGTTTTGTTAATCTTTTGTTCCATGTAAATGTACTGCAAAAAAGAGGAAACTATTGTTTTAGTTCAGTTTGCTCCTCTGTTCATCTCCAGTTTATCCCACACTTTCCTTATACAATCTCCATCATCAGCTTCACCATCGTCGCCAATATCATCACCACCACCACCACCACCACCACCACCACCACCACCACCACCACCACCACCACCACCACCACCATTGTTTCTTTCATCATCATCATCGCCATCATCATAGTGACAAACAAGTTTGTGAAAAGCAGTTTTGATATTTGGTTATACCTAAACTAGCTTGCAACAGATGAAATGAATTATTCTTCGAAGGGATTGTAACCAGGGTTGCCGCCATTCTCTCCTGTATTTTGGGACTGTTGAGGAATGATTGGCTCCTCTATCACAGGGCTAGACAAACAGAAATATATATTAATTAATATACTGAACTTGAAGGTATCGAAAAAAATAAGGTAATGAATATTTTTTGGAGAAGCATTGCTCTTTTCTGTCGTTGTTTCTCGCGAATCTTCTCTTTGGAATGGCGGACATGGTTGTTTCTTGTCTGACATGATGACTTCTGTATGTTCTTTAGCCGGTAACACGAGTCCAGGTTTAATTATTATTCAGTAAACATTTTGATTGACATGACTTGATGGACTAAAGGGAATTGGTGCTGTCAATCATTTATGATAGACAGGTCCTTTGTATTTGGTCAAACCAATCAGTGTTAGCGAAAACTGATTAATAATGCATATCCTATAACATATTCATAAATTATACCGATCTTTGAAAATCACTCAACTGTAAGTACATGTCGCCGAGAGCAATAGGATTCTACCCGATGGAAAAAAGGCAATTGAAAGAAAGGCCGACACGGCTTTACTTGACGTACTAGATATCAGAGTAAAACGTTTATTTTTCTTTTATACTTTTTAAATTTCTGTACACATATTAACAGTTCAAACTACAGTCATATTTACCGTTCCTGCCTCTTGCCCTGATGTGTTAGTTTGCTCTTCAAAGATCCTGATAAAAACATTCAAAATTAATAAAATAGTCTTTAAAAAATATGAACAATCTTTTGCGTAGTAGACTACGACTGCTCGCCGGTCACACAGGGAAAACAGAGGGAGTTCCCCAAGAATCTTCTCTTCATGGGCCTCTGATTCAGGGGCGGCGGAAGCTAAAAATATTTGGGGGGCACTGCAATAAATAGGTTCTAATAATGCATGATAAGGCAACAGCAAAATACAAAACCCGTGCTCATTTTCAATCTAGTTCTCAAAAATTCCCTTATCAAAGTGATCAAGTCCTATTTTGTTTTTATATATAGAATTTTTAGTCGTTTATGATTAATGCAAACTAATATTTTGTGGGGGGGCCAGGCCCCCCAAAAATATTAGTGGGGTGGCCAGTGCCCCCCGGCCCCCCCGGTTCCGCCGCCCCTGTGATTGTACTTACTTTCTTCGAAGGGATTGTAACCAGGGTTACCGCCATTCTCTCCTGTATTCTGAGACTCTTGAGGGACGATTGGCTCTTCTATCACAGGGCTAGACAAACAGAAATATATATATATATATCAATTAATATAATGTGAAGAAAAATAAAAATATAAAAATAAATAAATACATACATACATACGCAAATGAATAAATAAATAAAGATGACTTCAGTCTTCAGTCTAATTTACCGTTTATGCCTCTTAGAATGTGTTAGTTTGCTCTTCAAAGATCCTGATAAAAACATTGAAAATTAATAATATCTTTAAAATATTTGAACAATTCATTGCGTAGTAGACTGCAGTTGCTCGCGAACGTGGCTTCCATTGAATATAAAACGGGGTCGGAGGGAGTTCCCCAAGAATCTTCTCTTCATGGGCCTCTGATTGTACTTACTTTCTTCGAAGGGATTGTAACCAGGGTTACCGCCATTCTCTCCTGTATTTTGAGACTGCTGAGGGACGATTGGCTCTTCTATCACAGGGCTAGACAAACAGAAAT
Source organism: Stichodactyla helianthus (assembly GCA_015163945.2). Classification (NCBI taxonomy): domain Eukaryota; kingdom Metazoa; phylum Cnidaria; class Anthozoa; order Actiniaria; family Stichodactylidae; genus Stichodactyla; species Stichodactyla helianthus. The sequence goes on along the minus strand of WUAP02116997.1, from coordinate 12,825 downwards.
TTATATATATATATCAATTAATATAACTTGAAGAAAAATAAAAATATAAAAATAAATAAATACATACATACATACGCAAATAAATACGCAAATAAATACACAAATAAATACACAAATAAATATACAAATAAACACACAAATAAATAAATAAATAAATAAAGATGACTTCAGTCTTCAGTCTAATTTACCTTTTATGCCTCTTAGAATGTGTTAGTTTGCTCTTCAAAGATCCTGATAAAAACATTGAAAATTAATATCTTTAAAATATTTGAACAATTCATTGCGTAGTAGACTGCAGTTGCTCGCGAACGTGGCTTCCATTGAATATAAAACGGGGTCGGAGGGAGTTCCCCAAGAATCTTCTCTTCATGGGCCTCTGATTGTACTTACTTTCTTCGAATGGATTGTAACCAGGGTTGCCGCCATTTTCTCCTGTATTTTGAGACTGTTGAGGGACGATTGGCTCTTCTATCACAGGGCTAGAAAATGTATATATTTATTATGTGAGAGAGACAAACAACGAGTCATCAATAATTAACAATTATTCCACGAAATCGAGTCGTACATAAGCTCTTAGACGACGAGGCGCGCAGCGCCGAGTCAGCTATTAGCCATGTACGACGAGATTGAGTGGAATAATTGTTTTATTATATCCACATCCACTGGATTGTCAGAAATATAGAATTTTAATTATTTTCAAGTTTAAAAAGTGAAATAACGTCGGCGAAACGCTCCGCCATTTTGTTTACTTCTCTACTCACGGGATACGAGCTGATATCCTAGTAGTAGAGGAACCAATGAGAGCTCACGATTGCTCATATCCAGTTAATGTGAATATAATAAATCAAAATATTACTTCCTCTCTTGTCGTAGCCTCTGTTATGAGACTGATACACCTCAATCATCAACCAATTATACATCATCGGTGAAACGTCAATAGAAATTAATAATTTGATAATAGATTTATAAGCTGGTCGACCTTTCGTCAGCTGCAAGACGAAGGAGCTTTTCCAAGAGCAGTCGTTTGTTGATGGGTTCTAAAAGAGGAAAAGAACGAGAATAAACTGAAGAACGCAAACACGGACAGACACAAAAGGTAATTACAAGCAATAAAAGTAGCTATAAAGAGTACAATAGGGTCCAAATGCTGTCAATCAATTAACTAGAACGCGTTAGACAAAATATAGTAATAATTTAACAATACAAGCGAAACTGTCAGAAATATTCGTATCACAGCAACTAGAAGTGAATTTATGTTTCATAAAAAATACTTACTACATTCCACCGCACCAAACACAACGGCAGCGACAATGAAGATGACCAGAATAGATGTTTTCATCTTGGACTGTCAAAAGAACTGAAAAAAAAAAATCAACATTGCAATTACAAAAATACCATCACTCTGTTCGCGTGACAGCCGACGCCGCAGCCAGACAAGTTGTGACCTTAGTGGCTAAGCATGACAAGTGTTTATGTGCATGGCTTTGTGTGTCCAGATTGTTGCGTGGTCGACAGAGTACCCAGGCGTAACTGAATACAAAGTAAGCGTCGATGGAAGTGCAAGTGTTTTAATAGCTGTTATTACGGCTGCATACAAATGACATGCAAATGAGCCATATGCATTGTATTGACCCGATAGCCTCACTTGAATGATTCTTAAAACAAAAGATTATCGCATTGCGGGCTCAGCTGTAATAACTGCCATTGTTATGATTAGAGTTCGCGTCTTATTGCGGTGTCAGAAATCAAGAAACGATGCTAAGGGCTTGTCATAAATTACCGGGGGAAGGGGTTGGTGGAGATTCAAAATGTGAGGTTGCTAATTAAGTGACTCTCCTCAAAAACGGGAATAAGATATCATCAACCTCCACATGTGCATTTAGACTAATTTTCATGCCCCATTTTTTCAAGCATGACCCTCCGACAGAACAGAAAAACCTTTTTCTTTCTTCGTTATAAGGACATCTATCCGTATTTAAGCTCAATATTTTGTAAACATGCTCTTTTTGGGGCCAAAGGACAAAATATCAAATGTGACCAAAATTCAGTGATACGATTTTGAGATATAATGCCTTGTATTTTGGGAGAGGTGATATTTTGATCAGCAGAAAAATTGACATTTTCATGAATATCTCCAAGTAGCTTTACTCTAGTTCGACAAGATTTTGTCACAATTTTGAAGCAACAGTGAAACAAATGAAACGCTTATAGTTTTGGCATACCACTTCCAGTTAAATAAAAAAATCGTGAAAGTAGCGGCCTTGTCGTTTTTCTGCTCTGCCTGACCCTCCTCCTTTCTCCACCGCCTCTTCCCCCCCTCTGATAATTATTTTATGACATGTCCCAAGTCTCCAAATAAACATCAAAAAAAACGCCGGCGTCACCACGCTAACTCGTCTGGTGCATTTAACGGTCAAACCAAAGGCAAATTAGATTGATTCAGGAGGAATTGAATTCAAGAGGAATTAAATTCAAGAGGATGAAAGAAATTATTAGCTTTTTTATGATACAAAAGACAGAGACCGTTGATAAAACACACTCATTTGCGCGCGCAAACCAGTGTGATCAAAATTTCTTCCAAGGGAGGCTCCCCGCTCTTCGCCCTAAGCTTTCTATGCGCCGTGGTATGGAAAGGTTCTTCCATTAATGACAATTAATATTTAAATCCAACGGATCTGTGCTGGCGCTCTTTTTGGCCAAAAAATAATTATATAAATTGCGCCTTATTATTTCGAAGATCACAGTGCTATTCCGAAAGACTTATTGTCCTTGCTCATTCATTTTGATGCAATTCGCCTCCTTGCTGTGTTCATAAACATGACTTACCTTATATGACTAGTCATTAACAAAAGAACTTTGTTAATGACTAGTCATATAACAGTTTGATGTGTAATGTTGATATTATAAATTGCGCCAAAAATCTCGTATAAATATAGTCATATGCGGAAAAACTGAACCGAATAAAACCGCAAATACACCTAACTATTACTTAAAATCATAATTGATTTCTGCTGAAATTATTAATTTGGAATTTCAAATATATTAAACATTTTTCCATAAAAACAATTCTGAAATTATGTCTGGAAGAAATTCCGTTAAAAAACGCTGAATTGATTGAGAAAACAAAAATAAATAAATAAACAATATTCCTTCGATTAAAAAGAGTTTGAGATTTGTCAATTGGAAATTATCGCATGGTTCGGAGAAGACCTGTATATCTTTCGACTTACGCGCCACTCATCGCAAGCGATCATCGAACATCAATCAGAAGTTTTTCGAGATGGGATTGTTACTTTTACCCTTGCTCTTGTTGGAGGAAAATCCAACGAAGCTATCATAGATTGAATTCCAGCAGAGCAGGAAAGAACTTGGCGCGCTCATTCCCTAAGTTTTTAAAACTAAAATTAATCTTTAAAAGAAAGAAAAAGCTATAATATCACACATTACACATCCAACTTGTCACACATCAACAATGACCAACACTTACCAAGACTCTTGGGTTATCTAGCTGTTAGTTTTAGTTTGGTATCAGGAGCTGTTGTCGTGAGCTGTTGCGGCTTCAACGAGTTGTAGCGAGTGCTAACGGTTTCAGACTGGGGTGAGGATTAAGTACACAACAAAAGAGTACTCCCGCCGTAACGCTTGAACGAACGTTAACTTACGATCAAAATAGATTCACGCTGTTAGCATAATCAATATATCTTTTGATCATTTATCCGTTACGTTTTTAATGGCAAACTTGATTGATATTTATTGCGCCAATCAGAACTTTCAATGTTTTATCAATAATTCAAATAGTTCTGAAATATGACAGTTTTGGACTGAATGACCTCGAAAACTGTTTTGTGATCATTCGGGCGAATACAGACGAATATATTTTGAATAATTTTTTGAGCAGCACATAGCGTCGGTAATCAAAACTGCGCGTCCCTAGAATCTTGATACAATTGATACCTTCATGACTTATCTTTTTGAATCAATAGAACGAAAGCTGTGATTTGTTAGTTTTCGTATAAATCAAAATAAAACAATGACGTCATATATGACTTATAAAAGAAACACGATGAAATAGAAAAGGATTCTAGCGCGAGCGCCCACTATAACAACATTCAAATGCACGTGCACAAATACCAACGGCACACCAATGAAGATCCATGGTTATGGATCGAAACGTCTGATAAATGTGTCAATTTTTCAAGTCAGAGACAATTTAATTTAATTTAATCATGAATCCTGATTTCAATTATAGAATTTTTAGTACCATAGAATTGAATAGGATAAAATAGAAGTGAATTGGTGAAGAAATAGAAAACGCACGCGCATGCTGTGTGTTGTTATTAAGCACGCGGGTGTGGGCAGAACACGGAGAGGTGTTGAAGCATGAGCTATAGCCAAGTGCTTCAAAACTTCTCGAGTGTTCTGCCCATCCCCGCGTGCTTTATAACTGCACACAGCACAGCGAGCATGTTTTTTCTTTCTTTTATAAAATACAAAGGTGCAAACGCGTGTGCTGTGTGCTCTCATGAAGCACGCGCCTCGGCCAATCACTAACGAGATTCCTAGTAGTTATTTTATACTTCAGTTAAATCAAAAATGATTCTCAAGCCTTGTGCCATGGAACGACGCCGTCTGAAGAATTTATCTAACATGGTTACCATAGCATCACTGACATGAGCCTTGAAATACTTATGAAAAGATCCTGGCAACGGTTCAAAAAGGAAAGAATTTCTGCAAATTAGCTGGTGAACAAGGCTCGACTGCAGGAGGGACGAGAGGGTGAAAGCCTACTGGTTTATACTCTAAATAAACAACCATTTCATGATTTATCATCTTGCATTTTCTTGAAGGGAAGAAATAAAAAATAAAAAATAAAAATTTGTGCTACCAAAATAAACAAACTATTGCTATTTTATTTACTGTTTTATTTACAAAAAATTTAACCAAAATAAACAAATTGTTTCAGAAAAGGAATACAGCAATAAGAATTCATTCCATGCAGGTATTTGGGTACACTACATACACACACTAGTGCATACATACATTAGAATAAAAAAGCTAACAGACTCAGGGGGAGATCCAGGAATTTTTTCAGGGAGCGGTGCACCATTTATGTTCAGGACTCGAGCATCAAAAATAGTTAATAATAAAGGCATAGTTGACTGTAAATTGCTCATCTCAGGGGGGTGCGCATCCCTGGATCCGCCCCTGCAGACTATCACAAAGCATGCAATCTGATTGGCTATACTACTATACACCTGTTACAGCAATTCCAAAGCAGATTAATTTGGAGGTCAAAAGAATAGAATTTGACTCTCCTGAGAACTGTATACTGAAATTTGACCTCCAAATTGAACTGTTTTAGGAATTGCTTCTAGGGGTCTATAGGTCTATCCGTGATAGCCTACCAGGGGCTGCTCAATGTCTGGCCAAGATTTCTGGAGTATTTGTGAAAGTTTGGGTTATTATTTTATTATGATACTGTCTGGCCACTTTTCAACAAAGTTGTTTATTACTAAATCTATTTGACCATCAAACCAAACAATCACTTTTAACAAACCCTGAAACAGCCTCTAGGCTGATTTACGTCAGGGCATGGCTGATGCACAAGTTGAATTGGGATTTAGAAATCTTATTCATCATGTCTATGTTGATTCAGCTGCACCCTGTTGACAACTTCTCATGCACCAGTTCATTGACCAATTGACAAAGCATTTAATATGAGTCTGCAAGGCAGTTTTAAAGGACTATTCAAATTTGTACCTCACACCCTCCACTGAATGAACCAATTTGAGGGAAGTGATCAAATTGCACTTCATCTGCAGATCTAATTAAAACAATTTCAATTCCATAGTTTGAATAATAAACTTCAAATTATATCCAAAATTAGCTACTTGATTTCTAGAAAGGTAATTAATATATTGTATATTGTTGAATGGCTGGTATCAAAATGGTTTTTGTATTTATGAGTTGTCATGAGATTTGAATTATCTAAGAAGCTATTTAGACTGTTTTTCTGTCGGCAAGTACTCTTACAATACTTCCTAGTCCCCCAGCAGCTAAGGCCTGAAAAAATACAAAAATTAAGACGTTTTTATTCTTCTGCCAAGTGAAATGCCAAAGCAATGAAATACACTGTGATGAGAAACCAACAAATAACATCTATTTGCCAAAGTGTTTTTTACTGATAAAAAAAAAAAATCAGCTCTATCATCAGTAATCTTTACATAGGTAAATTGAAATATATCTTGAAGCAGAAACTTCGGATTTGAAGCTTGTTTAAAATAAATTATTGTACTAACCTTTTCATGCCATGTCAGTAGAATGCCACAGCTGTTTTCTGTAGGCTCAGCAAATCCACGATAAATGTACTTCATTAGAACATCAATACCTCTGTTATCCAAACCCTTGACAGCTTGGTCTATCTCATTAGGTTTAGTTGCCGTAAGAACTCTCAGTACTAACTGAAAAGCTTTATCCTTAAATTTTGAAAAAGAAATTAATTGAAATTAAAATTAAAAAAATTTTTTTCCCTGTTTCTATAGAGCCCTCACCAATGTTTACCTAGCAGTGGTCTGGTCTATGGTAGGGAATTGAATTTTTACAAAATTTTCAGTCAAACTCCCTTCCCTGGGGCTAAAACAATCATTTAAATTGGGCAAAAATTTGTCTATCCCAGGTATTAATTCAGATGCCATTAACTTATGGGCTGGATTCAAAGTTTTCAAATTTTCCCTGCCCTGGTCAAGTAGCAGCTTACAGGACAACACATCAAGTAAAATCCCTGCCATAGGCCTGGCCTCAACAGACCTCATCCTACCCCCCCCCCCCCCCGATGGCTTAACATTGATAGTTGCAATTCTTTATAATGGATTAGAACAATAAATATTAATGAAATAATAATAAATAATGATAACCTTGGCAGCTTGATTCTTGGTCTGCAGTGGAGGATTTGCAAGAACAATTTTCAAAGCTTCACAATTCTTTTTGCTTCAAAGGTGTCAAGGGGTTTTAACAAAATTTGAAGAATACAATGAGACTTAAATTGAATCTTTTTCGCCTTGCTATAGCCCCTCAGATCTTTAAGTACTCTAAAATACAAACCTGGGCCATTAAATAATGAGAACAAATCCAATAATGTTGATAACGTATTGGTATTAAAACACAAGGATTTGATTTGACATTTCAATGAATTACTTCCGAGTAAAAAACAACAGAAAGAGGCGATGAACGTGAGGAATTCTTCAAAACCCGGTGGTTCCACGTGCGAGATATTAGTTTAGTTAATGGGATATTAGGAATAAGGGCTCGGAGATCAATAGCTAAGCATTAAAGTAGTAATATAATGATAAGGATACGAAGCAAGTAGAGAGTTCACCTCCCCTTCATCTGGTCCACTAGAAGAAACATCTTCACCTTGTTCGTCGTCAAACTGGTTTTCAAGCGCGTCGACGTCAACTTTGCGAAATTTAGTCGATTCCTTAGCCTTTGACATGCTTAATTTGGTATTTTTGGTTTGGAAATGGGGTTAAAAATGGTGATTTTGGTGAGTTTTTTGGGTCAGAAAAAATTCTTGTCGAACTGAAGCCAAGGGTTGCAATCCTTCCGTTTCCCAGCATCCTTTGCAAACTCTGCTCTAGTTCCCAGGCTACCTCTGTTTACTTCAACTGGAATAAGTGGGATTCCTGTGTGACAGCTACTCATTCACTATGCATCATGCTTTTGTCGTGAAACTGGTTTCCAGCAAAATGACCGGAGATTGTAGGTAATAGAGCTGTTAAGTGTGACGTAATTCAAACGAAAAACGACTTCCGGGTCCAAAATGAAAAGCAGTTCTTTGAAGATTTTTCTTGCTTTGTTCTTCATAGTAGGAATTGGTGTACATAGGTCTGTTTATTACAGGTGAAGGAGGAATTGTGGATAAACGTTTTGGTTTAATTTTAGCTCATTTTGTGAAAAATTGGTCCCGGAAATACGCCACAACTTAACAGCTCTATGGAAAAGCCTAACCAGGACGACTCCTTCACCCTGGGGAAAATCATCAAGATTCTTTCTGACCTTTTACAATCCCTCTGGTCAGCCCGGGGATCGACCCCTCTGGGAAGCCACTGATAGGTGCATTATAACCATGTTCCATCCTAAGACTAAGGGCGTTTTGAATATGGAATCATACCATCGGATTCAAACTACCTTTTATATCTATCACACGCTTACTAAAGTCGTATAGGGCAGTTTGAAATATGGAATCATGCCCCTTCCTCTAAACTGTCGACCGTTCTTTTTCGATTCATGTTCCATCCTTCAAACGTACCTTTAATACCATATAAGATTAGAGCAGTCTGGTCCGGCAATATGACAACAAAAAATTTAAAAGTTGTGGTTGCAGTGCGACTAGCTCCGAATAATGTTGTGAAATGTGGCGACACTATCGGTGTTTCTCGTAAACCAGATACCAGGCCAGTCAGACCAAGGGCGGTTTAGGGATGCAATATGGTCGGCTCTCCCATTCTAACCCTTGTATCCCCTGTATACCAGTTATAACGAAAGACCTTATTGTGTTTCACGGCATCCGAATAGGTAGCCTTTAGAAAACAATTTCCGTCTAAGCTCAGCTCATACATCTCTTTGTTTATTATTCAATCGCGGTGTGAATAAAAGCGCAGGATTGGGCTTCCTGTGCATAGAGTCGTCGAGCGGATTGATTGACATCGAACTAAAACATATGTTACTTTGTAGAATTCTACTTAAGCTCCTTTGACCTTTCGTATCTGCTTTACGTCAAAGCTTGTTTTAACAAATTTTATCCTTCGTGACACATTCCGCATTGCAGTGTTCAAAAATCGCAGCGGGAACTTCGCTAGAGTCATAACGCTCCAGCTCTTGGCCCTCACAGTAGCGCCGGACGGACATCTTAGTAGATTTTCCTCAAAAGTAGAATTATGGCTTCATTGCTTCAAGCTGTTCTGCTGGTTCTAGTCCTGTTGCAGGCATCAATCGGCCGTCCTGAGTCTGGTAAGAAATGGAGAATTAATTTTACTTGTAACCTTACAAATATTCCCTGTCCGGTATTGTGATCGGGCCTGAGCTGACCTATGGAGGCGGTAGCAGACTCCTAATTGATTAAAATTATATAAAACTCGTTTTACTTGGATAAAATATTGATGATTAATATATGCAAGAACAAAGTCACTTTGACCAAATGGTTCAGAAACTCTCTAGGACGAAATTAAAAGTTAAGCTACCCGTACAGCAAAATTAATATGTCATCTTTGCGTTTGTCGATCTGTACAATTGTTGTAAGATTTCACGAATCAAATATAATGTTTCCTCCATTGATTTTTTCCGCAAAGGCAAACAGTGGGAGTCAGTTCTGTGAACTAAAAGAGATCTTTAATGAAGAGCAAGTATCATTCCATCGTATTCATTAATAATACTCTCTCGTCCTGTTTGCCTTCAAGGAGTGAAACAAATGTTTTAAATAAACCCTTCACGATTTTCTTATTACTTTTTAAAAGCTATCAATTTTAGTGAGTAAAATTTATTTAATAACATTATTTTTTAAGCTAGGGCGTTTTGTACGTTAGTGTTCATCGCTTCCCGCCAAAAAATTAAATTATCGCGAGCGGGAGAAGGTCAGTAACATAAAACCATTGGCAAGCCTCTTTCAGTTTTAGCGCCATTTTCTAAAGCTATATTATTATAATTGTTTGGCTATCGTATGATCAAAAAGTCAAGTGGATAAAAAAGAGATAAGATAAACTCGTTTCCAAGGAATTTTTAGCTTCACTATCAAGAAATATTCGAAATTTTAGGCTAACTTCTGACGACACAGTCTTTTTATACCTTAGTTTCATTTTTTTTCCTTTTAAAAATTCCTCTTTCAGAACAATGCCATTTTTGTTTGACAGAAGCCTGTCAACGTATGACGAATCGACGGAAATATTTTTATTAATGCATTAGTATGCTTGCGCTTTTAATCTTCAAAAACAAAGAATATTGGTGACTTAAGCAATACTCAGAGTTCCTGTTTCATTTTCTCGTATAAAATTTCCATTACTTTGTGCGTGACAAAGCAACGCGTGACATTGTGTGACAAGAAAATAAACGGTTGTTTCTTTTACAGCTGAAGATCGTGAGCTCGAAAATCTCTTGGATGAGTTACAATCAGACAGTGTCATAAATCGTGAAGGTAAGTCTGCAAAAACATTAAGCGAGTTGTCCGTCGTTATCATCAAGATTTAAAGACAATGATGATGATATGGTGGTAGTTAGTGATAGTGACGATCATGATGGTGGTGGTGGTGGTGGTGATGGTGGTGATGATGGTGATAATAAAGTTGATTATGATAAGTAATGATTATGATGACGATGACGATGATGATGATGATGATTAGTGATGGTGATGATGATGATAATGATGATGTCGATCATGGTGAGGATGATAATGACATTGATTCCTTGACTGCATTTTCATCAGCTCAAGCTTCACCAGATGACCGTGGCATCACTGAGGACAAAACGGACTATACGCACAGAGGTAACTAAATATCTCTCTCCTACCCTTCTTGTAGATGACTTTAGTATCTCCTATTTCTTTCTCGACAGCCAAACAATAAGGATTCATAAACATATTTCCTTAATATCGTTTCAGACAAAGACGCTGAATTTATAATAGAAAACATGATAGATAACGTCGATCACATGGAAAAAGAACGAAAACGTAAGTTACGAATTGGCGCGACGAAATCAGATTCCTTATTACGAATGGAAACTTATGGCGAGTTTGAAGCTTCTTCTGTTCATTCTGTTCCTCCGTTTCATTTCGTCGATAGCGCACGCGCGGGGAAAATGCAACAAGCATCCATGATGTCTCGCAACAACAGTGACAATAATATCTTGCAACTTTATTTTACAGAAACCTCAATTGTTTAAACGCAACAATCCTAGTTCTTAGAATGTCTTTCTTCGTTTGTTTATTCATAACTCCAAATCCCTATAAAGAAAATACTATAACATAAACTGTTTTTTTGCTTTTTGTGGTACGAAGCTAGTTTGAAACTGGTTCTGAAGTTGAATTTATTAATGTTGTACATGCATTAGTTTCAGGGCTTGGTGAAATTCCGAACAAGAGCACAACGGAAGACGACAGCATACGTAAGTTTGACGATGCTAATACAGTGCGCCCACCCGAACAGAGAGGTGGAAAAGAAAATTCGATAATTATGTTTTCACAGCACAAATCCTCTGACCAACCTCCCCCAGGCAATAAATATGACAATATCTTATTATTTGGAACAGCATTCGACAAGTTGTATGAACCGGTAGGGTGTTTCAGTGACCACGGAGGCAAGGAACGACCACTTCCGGTCCTTCTAGGCAACCTACGCCCGCATATTGACTGGTACAACCTTAACAAAACCATTCGAGCCTGTGCTCGATTGGCTAAAGACAAGGGTTTCCAGTATTTCGGTGTGCAGTTTTATGGGGAATGTTGGAGTGGATTAACTGGTAACAAGACGTACGACAAAGATGGCTCCTCGGATCGATGCGTGGCGGGAGTCGGAAAATCTTGGGCGAATTTTGTTTATCGATTTAAAGAAGGTAAAAAACAAAACCAATAATTAAAACGAGTTTTCTTAGTCTATAGCACAAAAAAAGTGCTATGGCCTTCGTTGTGAGAGCCTCTAAGGCTCTCACGCACAGGACTTCACGCTCGAAGTCCCTTGCGTGACATGCGCAAGTCGCGCAAGAGCGTTACCTTAGCGTTACGCAATGCAAAATACGCATGCACAATATGCGTCAAAGTTAATTATCCATGAATTTTTGAAAATATACATGATCATTGAATGTCTTGTTCTATAGATGAGAAGACTACCGTTTCTCCCATAACGACGGTGGCTCCATTACCAGGTATTTAGGAAACTAGGAGATAGTGAACTATGAACTTAGAGAGCTAGGCAGAGATCTTTCTGCACTGTTGTGAAAGACAATGTGATGAATTGCAAAGAGCAGATTCGAGGCGAGTCAAACCTTGTTTATCTATTTTTCGATTATTTTTCACAGACGAGTGCTCAAACTATACGGAGTTGAAAAACGCTAACAGATCAGAAAACGTCGGGCCCAGTTTAGTATACACGTGTGATAAAAGCCTTGCTGAAGCCTGGTACAGGTTTACTGGACAAGCAGGAACTCACATGGCTACCAAGTGTGTACCTAGATACCACTGTGGTACCCATGCCCCAGGCTGGATGACCGGTACTCTGCCACGTGTGGCCGAGGGGGCTGTTAATCGTACGATTTGTTTTAATTGGAGAAACGACTGTTGTTATTGGGAAGCAAATGCTTTGGTGAGAAACTGTGGAGGATTCTATGTCTACAGGCTTCAGAAACCACCTTATTGTCGACTGAAATACTGTGGTAGTTCCAGTTCCGGTAAGTTGGACTGGACTTGAACACTACCAAAAAGCACAGGCCACCCAAACGCTAATTTCATCTTTTCCTTTTCATATTAGATAAGAAAAGAACTATTACAAGTGATATTCCAGACATTACTACCAATGGCTTGCTGGAATCTGAATTAGGTATGAAGAGAGCTTGCTTTTCGTTAACTAATATTCTCGGTAATATCAATCACTTTACGTCTAACATGCGAAATATTAAACTATTTTAATTATCTTGACAGCAAAGGCAGATGGCCCCGATTACAAAAGTCTCAATTTTAAAGAGAAAAGGCGTAGGTTATACTAAGGAATTACAGCGCGACGCGCAAAAGTATGACCACTTTTAATGTATTTGCATACTTTTATGCACGGGATGTTGCTGACAAAC
>WUAP02116886.1:0-16143 GCA_015163945.2 Stichodactyla helianthus | reverse complement strand
AATGGTTATCGTATGAGTGGGAAACGTACGGTACTGACTTACAGCACGTACACGGTACGGTATGCAGTAACACTGCAATGGCTTCCCATTGTTTAATAATTTCCATTGCTTTTCTCCCTCATAAGAAATCCAGTTTTTTACGAATTCCACAGTACCTGCTATATTTATAAGCATCAATAGCTAGAACAGGAGTATGATTATACGCTCTACCAAACGCATTGAACTGAGGAGCAATTCCCGCAGAAAACCGACAAAACGGAGTATAAAACATGACCACAGCACAACCATCGCTTCCATTAACCGACGAATTAATCCACTTAAGAAGCATCGAATCATTCACGAGCAAAACTCTTCGAGAACTCTCTTCCTCCATTGTTCTTCCTTTACAAAACCATTTCGGGAGTTTCGAAGATTCGTTACCTTTAGCAGCACTTTCCGTCGCATTAGGATTTCCCAGTGTTAAATTCACCTCTTTATTTGAAGTCTTATTATATATTTTCTTCAAGTGTGTTAAATATTTCTTGGACGAGTTTACGTCATTGTTATCCAAAAACGTTACGTTGACTTCGACTGAAAATGAAGGATTGTTTTTAGAAAGTCGACACTTTGAAGGTAAAAAAATATAAGAAATATTCAAAAATGACTCATAAATATTTCTGTCAAGATGCATTGGGAAGTATTCTATGTGAAACTTACTGTTATTTTTATTTTCGTTGTCTTCTGAAGCAATTATAGCGTGAAAGAATAGCAAAGAGAAGCAAAGAAGAACAAGGTTCGCCATTTTGTTTTTATAATGAATACTTTGACGCATGTGCATTGTTGTGCGAATTCCGCTGATGGTTGGCTTAAGGGCTCAGAAAACTATCTGAAAAAATGAGAACTGAAAAAATGGGATTTGGAATACTGGGATAGAGATTTTTGTAACTGGGATAGAGATTTCTGTAACTGGGAATGTCAATGTGTAGCTGAGTTTACAGAAATTTGAGAACCTTGCTATGACAAATCCGCCGAGTACTGCAACTACCAGAATCCCTTGCGTTTATCAGTTAATAGAGCTTTTAAGTTGTGACGTATTTTCGGGTCCAATTTTCCACAAAATGCGCTAAAATAAAACCAAAACGTTTATCCACAATTCATCCTCCACCTGTAATAAACAGACCTATGTACACCAATTCGTACTATGAAGAGAAAAGCAAGAAAAATCTTCAAAGAACTGCTTTTCATTTTGGACCCGGATGTCGCTTTTTCATTCGAATGACGTCACACGTAACAGCTCTATAGACCATTTGCATGATAGAGTCATGTACTACAACTACCAGAATCCCTTGCGCACAATTCTTTAATGAGTTAATTAGGTCCAACCAGTTTTCTCACTATTCTTGTGAGCCAATAGAAATTTGGAATCCGTCCTTGTATTAAACTCGCAGTACACGACGCACGGCTAGTACATAGAATTTGTCGTGTCTCTTTTAAGACCAAGTCGAGTCGTAGTGTAAGCACGGGTTCATTGCAATACAGAACAAAGAAACTGCATAAAACCTAACTTCTACTTTATGAATTTATGTGTAGCTGAGTTTAGAGAAATTTGAGAACCTTGCAATGACAAATCCGATTTTTTTTCCTTGTATTTTTTCAATTTTTTTCATGTATGCTATCAACTTTTTTTCTTGTATACTATTCTGTTTATTATATAAATGACTTAATTTGATAGTGAGTACTGTAAGCTTAAATATGAAGGTCTCAGTTTGGAATTATCGCGGTCCTTTGAACATCATTTGAGTATAATTTGTTACTGTACGACGGCGATCCATCTAAATCGTTATGGAAAGTACATGTTGTAACGATTCGACAGGCGAAGGAACCTTCGTCTTCTTCTTTTGTGTCTGGAATTCTTGATTATATCCCCCTCAACGTAATCGTTACGTCATCCTGTGTTCATTGACGTCATCCAAATATCGACCAATTGTTATTCGTTTCCTTTGGAACAATCTTTACGACGATCATTGTGTAGAGCTGATTGTCGTTTTGAGATATAACTTCGTAAGTGAGCGAATTCAGGCCGTCCTTTTCGACATAGATATGACTTTCTCTGAGCATGTCATGTCTGCAACGAAAGAAATTTTGGTTCTCAATAAGTTTTAACGCCATAATTATTAGAATCTCTAATACATTACATATGGATGTACCTCAAACAAAGAATCTTATTCCCAAGAGGTTTGAAATGAGATAAACATTACCTTAATGCTCTTCAGTGCTATTGCTGAAAATGACACAGATATATATTTTTATTTTCTTTAAAGAAATGTATCTGTCTACATTACCTGTGTGGATTTTTAGCACTTCCACCGTGCTTGATCATGAAGTAGCGACCAATTTGCTGTGCTGGACGAGTAAGGCCTAACGAAGTCTTCTCGACCCTAAAGAAAAAACTCTTAATTTTAGCCCTGAAACAACCTCTGGGCTGTTCTAAGTCGGGGGACGGCTAACTCAAAGACATCCTCGGGAACTCTTTCCCAGGGGGATTTTTCCTGGAAGCGAGGAAGCAAGCGACAGAATTTTACCCCTGGATTCCTGAGGATGACTCACAGATCGAAAGTAGACATACCGTACGTACAAGTCGTCATCTTCTCCACCCCAACCCCAGTAGCGATTAGGAAATCCGTTTGCTTTTCGGAAGTGCTCGGGCCAGAAAGCTTCGACACCGCCAAAGATCTTCTTGTAACCCAACCTGAAGTTGCAAAAGAAAAATTCATGAGTAGTTTGGTACTTTGACATCATAGGATAGTCAACGTTTTTTTCTTTCAGGGCAAAATGTTACTGTATTCGGTTTGCCAACCCATAATATTTGCTGTTCCTGTCAATTAGCTGTCACTATATTTCCTCACATCGAATCATATTCGTCGGGCAACATACTTTAGGGGGCAGGAGGAACTTAGTTGAAATTTGATGTCGCGACAGAACCTCGCCACTGCGTGTTCACAGGTAGACCGCGCACAGATAACCTGCGTTGCATCTGAACAAACTGTTTGTCCAACTTGCAGGCTACGCACAGTCAAATTTCTACGTTTTCTTCAGGCTACTACGAATTCTCGCATATGTTCTGTTCTCATGAGCAACAGCCATACCAGCCGAAAGATCATTGCTTTGAAGCGATATAGGCTTGTTTAATTTTACGTTAAAGGATGACTTCAAGAACTCTTAAATCATAAATTTCGTACTTGTATTTCATGGTGTCCACCGCGGTAGACATATGCCTGGGTGATGACGGGCAACTGTAATCGTTCCTGTCATCTTCAGGAATTAGATCAACATCGTGGAAAATAACACAGTCATACTTTTCTCTCTTCATTGCCTCTTCGAAGCCGATGTTCATGAGCATTCCACGATTAAAAGCGTCTTTACCTGACTGAAAAACAAAACAAAACAAAAAAAAGATAAGTTGTACTTATATGAAAACAAGATGAAATCTCTACAGCACGGCAGGGTACCGTGATTGAAGATTTCCACGTCGTTTTTGCACGGCGTGTGACGTTGAGTCGGAATTTTTCCACTTTTTATTCATTGATTGTTTCACCCATCCATTTATCTCTCTCTCTCTCTGTCGTGATATCACTTGACTGTAATTCTAAACTTAGTTCCATACATAAACTGGCAATTCTGCACTGAGCTTAGAACCTCACGTACAAGATAAGATCGTTGATTTAGAATCATCACACCTCCAATCCGTCCATCCGTCTATCCGTCGATTGCTTTTTTATCTTATCTTCTTTTATTATATAAACTATAGTGTTTTACAGGGATTTCTACCACTGAGAAATTTCGTATCTTAGCACACGTGAAAATACGAAATTTTTCACATGTGAAATTATCACCAATGAGATTTTTGACGTTTTTCCCAATAAAATTCCATTGTTTTGAAAAATACAGTGTTATGGTTTATATAATAAACGGAATAATACATGGACGCTTGGAGATATGGAATTTATCTTCGAGTGTTCAATTTGATATCTCACGAGTGAGCGCAGCGAACGAGTGAGATATCAAATTTGAACACGAAAGATACGAAATTATTCTCTATATCTTATCTTATCTTATCTTTGATCTTATCTTATCCTTCCATCCATTCTTTCCCTCATCCTCTTCACACAGTTTACAGTTTTCCCTTTCCTCTAAGTGTCACTTTTTCACCGTATCTCATTGTTTCTTACCTGTTCGATAACAAAAATCCTGTAGTCCAACAACTGCCACCTTAGAAAACGATGTATGTGGTTTAGAAAAAAAACTAGATGAGACTTTCGGTCCCGGAATGGAATAACAATGGCAACCTTTGGGGGGAAATAAATCAATAAGATTAGTAAGAGAATACTTCAAAAATCTCAGCTTGGGCTTCTTGTGGACTGTACATTACCTTTGTAGCGAGACACTTTGATGGCTTCCAGCTTCCTCCTTCGAAGACAAACGTCAAATCTCTCTGAATTTCTTCCATTCTGAGTTTTTTCTGTCTGTCAACTTGCAACCTACCGACTAAAATGATGTTTATGGAGGTAATGAATAGGTTGCAGTGGCGGATCCAGAGGGGGTTCCATGGGTTCCACGGAACCCCCCTTGAGAAAGAACAATGGGTATGTTATTGTGATACCCAGATCGCGCGCGGCCGAGCTCTGAGGAAACGGAACCCCCCTTTGTAAAAAATCCTGGATCCGCCACTGGGTTGAATGAGAGGTGAAAGGCTTAAAAAAGAAAAATATAGATGGTAAGAGCAAAAATAAAGAAAAGAAGAAAGAAAGAAAGAAAAAAGGAAAGAAAAAAGGAAAGAAAAAAGGAAAGAAAAAAGGAAAGAAAAAAGGAAAGAAAAAAGGAAAGAAAGAACGAAAAAAGGAATGAAAGAAAAAAGGAAAGAAAGAAAAAATGAAAGAAAGAAAAAAGGAAAGTAAGAAAAAAGGAATGAAAGAAAAAAGGAAAGAAAGAAAGAAAGAAAGAAAAAAGGAAAGAAAGAAAGAAAAAAGGAAAGAAAGAAAAAAGGAAAGAACTCAGGGTACTTAAGGCCTGGGTCAAGGGGCGAAATTAAAAGAAGTGTTTTTCTTGTGTAATAAAAAAGCAAGCACACGAAAACTTACAAAACGTGGCAGATTGGTAGATATTGGTTACAGACGTGACCTTGACTTAATATTTTCAAGTTATGGTGGTCACGTGACCAGGTAGACGTAAAAGAACGTTTTTCCTCCGGCTCCGAGTTTTCTCTAAGGAATGAAAATAGTTGTTGTAATATCTTAAGGGAAGGGCCCCATATAACGTGATGATTGGCGATTAAAATTTCAACTGCTAGGTAAAGAGAAATAAAGGGATATGCGTATTTTGGCCCTGGTCACGTGACCTCTTTTGCTAAAAACCTCCTTAACGAAAACCGGTAGTCAAGATCGCCATGCAGATTACTATATAGTAGCACAATTGAAGAATAATTACTGCATTGGCTTGATCTCTTTGGTGATATTCGCAACCGGAGAGTACAAAAACCGTCTTCCACAGGAAATCCGCCATTTTGTGTCACGTGACCATCCAATTTCAAAATTTCTCAATTAAGGTTGATCATTTCATGAAAATATATATTCGTGCCAAATTTTATCATTTTTTATGTGCTTGCTGTTTTATTAGACAAAAAACCACATTTCCTTAGATTTTGACCACTGACCCAGGCCTTAAGTGCCCTGAGAAAGAAAGAAAAAAGGAAAGAAAGAATGGGTTATAAGTCGGATAAATAATTTATGCTAGCCGACACACAAAAATAAAATATAACACAAGATAATCGTAATGTCATGTTTGCTATATGAATCAAGTTGTTATAGTCTAGACAAAACACCATTAAAATCACCAACTGTGTTGACAACTTTATAAGAAAATAATTATTGATTTTTCCGAAATCAGAAAATTATATCATAAGAGAGAAAATACTTGAGACACTAAATACACAAACCTCTTTTTGGTTGCACACATGGAGCGGATTTGTCTACAATTTCCACATTTTCTAGTTTATCTATCTTTTCCATTAAGTCATTAAGCACTGCTCCGGTGCCGTATTTTGTAACTGATTTTCTTGTTGGTTTAGAGAGTACTGCATTCTCCGTAGGAATCAATTTAAAGATTTCTTTGTTCCCTAACTGCGAGAGAAAATCTGCAACAACATCATCAGTAATATCATCATCTTCATCAGTAGAACGAGACAAATTTTCTTTCGTAACCGACTTTCTTAAATTCGAACTATTTGAAAGAGCCTCAGAATTATTTTCCAACTTAGTCTTTACAACAGGTTTAAGTCCTTTAGTCCTGACTTGAGCATATGCCTGAAGTCTTTGATAAAAATTTTCTCTGCGAGTCACACTCAAATCCTCTTCGTAACTAATGATTATTTTCGGAAGTTTTCTCATGACAAATCCGTAAAGAAAGAAGTATAAAAAACTTCCAAAAAATAATGCGAGATATAAAGCTCTCAAAAGCTGCATGTTCGGGCGATGACGATGAAAGATAACTGAATGAATAACAGTTTTGAATGGCTTGAGTCGTGATATTTTCCTGAAAGCCATTCGTGACTTGGAAACGCAAGCAACCTTACAAGAATGTGGGAAGAAAGCTTTACATTTAAAGTTGTTTTTCTATTTTTAAAGTTGTTTTTGAACCGAGTGTTGATATAGTGCAAAATTTCATGACTATATTTATCTATCTATAAAATAAATTTTTAGAAAAAAGATATGCAACATGTAAAGTTAAGAAATTATATCTCGTTATTAAAGTGATCCAGATTCTTGGCTGAAAATCGTCTAAATAATAGCCGGTTACTAAGATTTATACGTTACTTAATGGCTAAAAATCGTCTCGATAAAGGGGGTAGTACTTCATATTTAGTCTTGGTATCAGAACAGGTTAATTGCATAAATATTTTCATATACATTTATAAAATATATTTCAATCTCTAAAAAATTTAGACGTCCTGAACAACGGGAAGCCCAACTCATGACCATAATCTCTTTTTGAGAAACCTTTAAAAAATCTTTATAAAAAGATAAAATTCATATTACATTTAGCGTCAGAACTCAAATACAAAGATTCTGGACCTGAATGTTAAATATGTAAGTCTGTTTCCGTTTTGAAATGTTGGGCTCCCTGTAGAATTTAAAAAGCATAGTATCTAAAAAATTAGATAGGCACAAACAGAAGTCTTTCTTAATCAACATAGAAAACGTATTGTTGGAGAAAAGGCTTTATATATCATTTTATGGAGATAAAATTTAACTGAGGGCCTCGTTAGCTCAGTGGCAGAGCACTGGTCTTGTAAACCAGGGGTCGGGAGTTCGAACCTCCCACGGGGCTGATCAAAATTTTTAATTATAATTAATTTTTTTTCCCTTCTTGTTCTTTTATTTTTCAGTCCTTACACGATATCAAATTTTATTTTTGCCAAAACAAACAAACAAACAAACAAACAAACAAAAAAACAAAATATAATGGCTAATTTTGATTACATTTAAAAAAAGAACGTTTTTTTTAAATGATCGGACAATATTTTTTATTGTAAATTAAAATAAAATAAAATAAAATAAAATAAAATAAAATAAAATAAAATAAAACAAAACAAAGTAAAATTAATAAAGTAAAGTAAAGTAATGTAACTTAAAAATAAAGTAAAACAAAGTAAAACAAAATAAAATAACCACGCTTTAAAAATTTAAATAAATCGTATTTTCTAGTATCTCGTTAATCTGAGTGATATTTAGTACATTATCTTAGTCTCAGGGTATAGAAAATTAATAAAATACGATTTTTTTGCAGAATAAAATGAATAGACCGTGTACAATAATGCCACAGATGTAGGATCTGTTAAAGATCTTCAGCCACAATACATTGAATAGGCATTGAATTTTTCATTTTCACCTTTAAGTGGGCTCCCTGTGTACATATCATACGAGAAATTAACGTTATTACTTTTAGTGTTGTTGCTGTTATTGTTGCTGTTGTTGTTGCTGTTGCTGTTGTTGCTGTTGTTGTTGTTGCTGTTGCTGCTGCTGCTGTTGTTGTTGCTGTTGCTGTTGTTGCTGCTGTTGTTGTTGTTGCTGTTGTTGTTGTTGCTGTTGTTGCTGCTGTTGTTGCTGCTGCTGTTGTTGTTGTTGCTGTTGTTATTGTTGCTGTTGTTGCTGCTGTTGTTGTTGTTGCTGTTGTTATTGTTGCTGTTGTTGTTGCTGTTGCTGTTGTTGCTGCTGTTGCTGTTGTTGCTGCTGTTGTTGTTGCTGCTGTTGTTGCTGCTGTTGTTGCTGCTGCTGTTGCTGCTGCTGTTGTTGCTGCTGCTGTTGTTGCTGCTGCTGTTGTTGCTGCTGCTGTTGTTGTTGCTGCTGCTGCTGTTGTTGCTGTTGTTGTTGCTGTTGTTCTTTATTTTATGTTATTTCATTTTATTTTTCATTCAAGGATATTTATCCAAAGAACGAAAGCGCTAGGCGAGGGGGTCCATATTTTAACAACATTGGATAAAAAATTACCTGTAAACGGAAAAAGCATTTGGTGGCTCGAAACGACTGACATGTCTTTCACTTTTTCTGTTGCTTAAAAGTATATTTTTACGAGTGAACTGCGAACAAGTCAGAGAGAAAAGAGTGACAACAGAATAAGTCATAGAGAAAAGAGTGACAACAGAACAAGTCATAGAGAAAAGAGTGACAACAGAACAAGTCATAGAGAAAAGAGTGACAACAGACCAAAGTCAGTCGTTTCACGCCACAAAGTGTGATTTAAGCACGAAGCCTCGCCGTTATGCATCATTTTCGAGAACTCGGGAATGTCCTAATTAAATATTTATGGTTATTGAATAAGTAGCTTAGTGTCCTGAATCCGAGTTATCTATCAACGGAACTAGGTTAACTTTGAATGGGGCTGGTCTTAATGTAATACCAAAGGAACACTGATCAACGTTTGGTAATTCTTGTCCTTTATCACTCTTGAGCCTGAATGCCTTTAAAATGCGAGCAGTAAATAAAAAAGACTCCATTCTTGCCAGCAATTCTCCTGGACAAACACGATGACCTAACCCAAACGAAATCAAATTGGCAGCACACTCTGTACTAAAGCATCCTCTTTTGTCCAGAAATCTGTCCGGATTGAACTCCAATGGGTTGTCCCAAATGCAAGGGTCGTGATGAACAGCATATATATTCAGTAAGACTGTAGTACCTTTGGGTATCCTGTATTGACCAATAGTCGAATCGCACAGAGCCTGATGTGGGATAGCCAATGGCATGACACTAGAGTGACGTAAGACCTCACACAGAAACGCTTCCAAATATGGCAGCTGTTGACGCTGGTCCCAGGCGGGCGGGCGCGTCCCAATGACGTCATCCATTTCTCTCCGAAGTCGCTCCTGCACATCCGGGTACTTGGTAAGGTAATACAATATCCACAGGAAGTTCATTGTGGGAGTTTCACTCCCGGCCATCATTGTGTCATTCATTGTCATGACAACATGGTCTTTGGTCAACTTCTTCTTCTTCTCATTTGAAGCATTGGTTTTCGCCGTCAGTATGAGATAATCTGTAAGGTCAGATGGTGGAACCAATCTGTTGTTTTTATCTTGAAATTTTGACAAGTGCTGGTCGTATATTCTGTTTAATATTGCGTCGCGGACTTTGACAGCGTTCTTGACCTTATTGATGATAGGAAAAGATACATACTTGAGAAAAGGAAACGTATCAATGAAATTTGTTGCCGCTAAACCCTCCACAAATATCGTCAACGCATTCATCAAATCCCAAAATTCGTTATCATCATCTTTATAGCGCTCACCAAAGGCCAATGTAGCAACTACATTCCCAAAAGCGAATGTAACATCGCGAACAGGATCGATTGACGAGCTGTCACCATTGACACGCAGTCGATTGATCAGTTTGTCAACCTCTTTAGCAACAAGCAGCTCGAGTTTAGGCTCCTTCCTTGTGTGTTCTTTAATCTTACGAGTAATTGCCTTCTGCTGTTTTCTGAACGTTTCCGAGAACGTTTGAAACCCAACGCCTTTTCCATTTCTGGAAAATAAGCTTCCAACGTAGTGTGACGGTCGGCCAGCGAAATCTGTTCCCCTTTTAAGCATTGCTTCCTTGGCGTACGTCAAGTTGCTTATAACTATGACGCGATTGCATCCCAATTGTAGCCGATACACCGGGCCATACTCCTTGGCCAGTCGATAAAAATCAATATACGGCTTACTGGAGAGCAAATGTAAGTTTCCTATTAACGGTAGAGGGAATGGACCGGGTGGTAGATGATTGAGCTCGAAAAAGATGCCTGCAATGAGGTACACTAAGAAACAGGTCAAGATTACGATAACAACCAGCCAGAACATAACTGCAGTTACTTCTCAGGAACTGCTTTAGATATGACGCAGTTTGACATCACATAGGAACGTTGACAACGATAAATAAAGACTTGCTTTGAGGTCACAGAAACACATTCCCGCGACAGCGACCACAATCAATATTTCCTCTCTAGAATGAATCCGACTTTTTTTTAAGTTGTAGTAAAATAATACAGCGTATAAGAGCACCAAGATTAATCCTCCTAAAGTGAAGGTTTTGACGCAAAAACTTGGCAGCCGAGAGACGATGAACTTGCTGTTTGCATGATTGCGCAATTTACTTCTTACAGATGCTTGATTTGAGAGGCTTCTAAGGCAGATTTTCCCAATTGACATGAATAAAGTATGTATCGGAGTGTCATTGAAAATTTTTTTTCTTTTCTTTTTTTTTTTTTTACAACGAACTTCAATAAAATCAAATAATTGATGAAATGGCGCTCCATTGTTATGTAAAAATGCTAATCTAAGATCTAATGGATGGACAAATAGCAAACATACAAAATCTTGTATTTGACTTTTCTAACGTTAGTCCTTTATCGGAGTAAAAAAGGCTGCTTTATTAAATTCATTTGTTATAGACCCTTCTAATAAATCCCACGACTCTAGGTTTTCCGCACTTGACGTCAAATTTATTCTGCATTCACAAAATTCGAAAGAATATATTTGACATCAAGTGCGGAGGGTCTATAGAAAAGGTGGGCGTGCTTTGTTTTTGGTTAATTGTCATTTAAATTGCCAACCAAAAATCTATTGTACCAACCAAAAATCTATTGTATCATCCAACAAAGCAATGTGACAACACTTATTGTTAAAATGGTTGGCACATTAACATCACAATGACAATGTTTATAACTATACACGAAAGAAATACTGAGTTCCATGAGTCCTTCAGCTTTTCTAAAAAAGTTTCTCAGGTAGAATTTCGACTTCTTCGTTGGATAAAAATATTTGAATTTTTTTTCAGTGAGACTGAGTTCGTTATCCAAACCAAGAGGTTGACAGCGAAAAAGATACACTAAGGCCCATGGAAGCTTGTAACTAAGTCCTTCTAAATAGGTTTTCCAGAAGTAGTGAAGAGTTATATTTATCATATAACACACGCCAAGATCAAGAGCCAAGAGCTTTTCTTCACACCCCTCTGGCATCAACAGCTTATAGCTTCATCCCCGGCGTAATCAATGAACGAAATCGAACGTTCGATTCCATCGAATGCAATCGAATCCAATCGAATGACGTTATAATGAAATAGGGCAATTCAGGGGGGGGGGGATTTATTTTTTTAATTAAAAAAAATTATTACAGATATTACTATGATACTATTACTGAATTAGTTATTTTGATGTTTCATTTATCAATTTTAAAGTGCCAAGAGCCCTTCTGACAATATTGTCAGTATTCATTCTAAATGTCAGCTGTGTAATGGCCAAAAAATTAATTAGTTTAAGTGCTGCGTTTTTAAGATTGTAGGGTTTTTCCTTGTCAAATGTTAATCACTCGTGTGTTTGTTCCTTGTAATAGTTCACTTCCGAGTTCTCGAAAAAGATTCATGAAGGCGAGGATTCGTGCGAAATCACACTTTGCGGTGTGAAACGACTGACTTGTTCTGTTGTCACTCTTTTCTCTATGACTTGTTCACGGTACTTGTTCTGTTGTCACTCTTTTCTCTATGACTTGTTCGCTGTTTACTCGTAAATATATTTTTTTAAGCAACAGAAAAGTCAAAGAAATGTCGGTCATTTCACGCCAGCAAGCGTGATTTCGCACGAAGCGTCACAGTGATGCATCTTTTTGAAGAAGTCGGAACTGGGCTATTGGAAACCCTGCCTACTATACTAGTTTACTCGCTAGTTTCCATCTGCCTACTATATGAAGACTAAGTTGCAATCATCTTTATAAGAGCCATGGGTAAACAGAGATGCTTTTCAAATTCAATTTATGTGTACCAGTTAAGTTTTCACCGTATATTAATCGATGTCTCTTCTGACATAAAAGAGGTTCAATTAATTATAGCTTGTAATAATAATAATAACAATTAACTAGCATTAATATTATATTTATAAGTATTAATCAAGAATATTAACTTTATCGTTTAGTTAAGGATTTTATTGAGACTGCTTTAGATCCATTCAGCTTGCACTGGCTTATTTTTTTGCTGGCGTAAAAATATCTCTTAAGCATTTTTTTAAAATTTCGGTTCAAATACACACTTTTTTGTTGTGAGGGATTCCAGATTCCACATCATTCCAGATTCCAAAGATTCCAAACTCCAGATCTTCGATTCCAGAAATTCCGCATGTTGGATTCCAGATTCCACACCTTAGATTCCAGAAATTCCAGATTCCTGATCTTGGATTCCAGAGATTCCAGATTCCACATCATCGATTGTAGATTCTACTAAAAGAGCTCGATAAACAACACTCCAAGCAAGCTGAATGAATTTTAATAGTGCACAAGCCTCATTTTATTAATTTAATACGACAATTTAAACAATTTATTAATCTTAAATCAATGATTAATTAATTAAGTAATTAAACAATCTTAGTAATTAGTAATTTTAGTAAATCAATTGAAGTATTTTCGTTGAACCTCCTTCAGAAAGAAATACCAAGAAAGGATCAAAGGTGCAATGGCTACCATTCCAATAAACTTCTCAAACTCATGAATATTTAATGAGGACAAAACAAAGCAAATCACTACCGTGACGGTGGTTTAGAAATATGTTCTTAATTTGCATTAAATTTCGTAAACTTTTTCTTTGATTTTCTCCAAGAAATATTCATGAAATTGAGAAGTAATTTCAAACACTTGAAATAGTTCTTCCTCCGATTTCCAAACACCTCAAAGTCAGTTAAAAAAACTCGGCTGCGCCTCGTTTTTTCAACTCACTTTTCGGTGTTTGGAAATCGGAGGAAGAACACTCTCGCGTCTTTGAAATATTACTACAAACACTATACATTGTATACTAAAAATATCAAAAAAAAGTCGTGAGTGTTTATATACTGTCATATAAACACGTTTGGCCGGCATTGCGCCTCTAACGGGAGTATAGCTGTTTTGCACAACTCTTGCTGCGTGTGTTTAACCAACACAGCCGCTTATTCACCTCTTCTCTGAATTATGAATAACCTTCACAGGTTTACTAATAACTATATGACAAATTTGACTGTAAACTACTTTTTCAGATATAAACAAATTTCTCGACACCGGGACGTCACGTGAAAAAACTGTCTTGCTATTAGTATGTTGCATTAAAAAATCCCCATTTGACAGCATATTGACAATCCTTTCTGGTATTTTCAGGAAAGTATCATCTTTTTTATCTGTAAACAAGCATAGTTAGTTTATTATTTTAGTTCATTTTACTATTTCAAGATTTAAAAATTTGCAACTATTTTTTTAAAGGATGTTTTTATGGATATTAATTTTAAGATTTTATGGATATTATTTGTTTGCTTTTAAGCACAGTTTATAAAGCTTGTTCAACGGCCTTCATAGACTATCATCTTAGCTTTCTTTTTCAAAGGAATAATTATTTTAGGATGTTTTTAGACAAACAGATTTGCCCGTCTGTCTTGTCTGTCTGTCTGTCTGTCTGTCTGTCCGTCCGTCCGTCCGTCCGTCCGTCCTTCGGTTCGTCCGTCCGTCTGTCCGTCCATCTATCCATCTGTCATTCAGAAGCAAATTTCAACTTTATTTGGTACATACCATAACGTTCTGATGGGATTAATATAATCATACACTGAGCTCCTCTTTCGGTTGCTGTCTTGGATTGTGTGAGAAACCCCTCTCAAATCATCAAGGAATCTAGAACAAAAAAAAAAAAAAAAAAAAAAAAAAAAAACGCAAAGAGGGAGTTAACAGCTATCAACAGTGGCCAGTCCGTATAAAAAGAACGTCTCGCGCCCGGTTGATATGGGATACGTATTTAAGAGGGAACAGTTTCTTGTAAGACGGTTGTGAATACAAAAGCTGTTGCGTACATTCGGAAGCAAGGTTCTTAAAGTGTAAAAAGATTTGTTTCACATTGTTTATTTCTTTACACGCGTTTTTCATCGTGTCGCGCGCATTTTTCGAACATGCGCTCTAAATTTTGCACAAGTGTAAACACAATACAGGTTTTGCTCCAGGGGCAGGCTCCTGGGTCATTTTGCACACTAGTACAGACGAGAGAGCATGCTGCGGGAGCTTGCTGCATGGTGTGGTCATGCTCACTGATATTTAACCAGTTTAATATCAGGGAGCGTGAGCCGGGGACAAAATTCTGCTCCCGCCACAACCTTTTTTACATGAAATCTTTGGTACACACGAAGGAGCAAAACGACCCTGGAGCCTGCTCCTGGAGCAAAACCCTTAGTGTGTATAGACCTTAAGATAAACCCGTAAATGTGTCTAAAACTAGTTTTACTGGAAATCAATCTATCAATACCAGTTTAAAACCGGTTTTAGTACCTTTCCCAGGCTTTAACGTCATCAGGGTGGAATAAGTACTGTACACTCAGATTAGACAAGCCATAGCTTCGCTTCTCGGACAACAGTTTGGTTATGATCATGATGTCTAGTGAGGTACTTTTGGGCGGAAGGCAAGACAGGATTGAGCTTTCTTCTCTCCAACTCTGTTGAAGACAAACGTTTTGAACTGATGAATTAGTGTATGTTACCCGCCTTGAAATTTCACTTAAATGCTATCATTAACAACCACCGTCGCCATCATCATCATCACCACCACCATCATCATCATCACCACCATCATCATCACCATCATCACCATCATCACCACCACCACCATCACCATCATCAGTATCATCATCATCATCATCATCACCATCATAATAATCATCATCATCACCACTACCACCATCATCACCACCATCATCATCATCATCACCACCATCATCATCACCATCATCAGTATCATCATCACCATCATCAGTATCATCATCATCATCACCATCACCATCATAACCATCATCATCATCATCATCACCACCACCATCATCATCACCATCATCACCACCATCACCATCATCATCATCACCACCACCACCATCACCATCACCATCATCACCACCACCACCATCACCATCATCAGTAGGTTATGATCATGATGTCTAGTGAGGTACTTTTGGGCGGAAGGCAAGACAGGATTGAGCTTTCTTCTCTCCAACTCTGTTGAAGACAAACGTTTTGAACTGATGAATTAGTCATCACCATCACCATCATAACCACTACCACCATCATCACCACCATCATCACCACCATCACCACCATCATCATCACCATCATCAGTATCATCATCATCATCACCATCACCATCATAACCATCATCATCATCATCATCACCACCACCATCATCATCACCATCATCACCACCATCACCATCATCATAACCATCATCATCACCATCACCACCACCCAGTCATACCTTATCCCTAGGGGGAGACCCCTGGAGTAGAGCTGGGTAGTTGGGTAGATAACCATACTCTTCATACTGTGGTGTACTAACAGCTGAATGACCGACAGTAGACGCGAAGATAATCGATGTCAAGACAGACACTAGTTCATCTAGAGTGGTAATCAATCCTTCTCCTGGAATACCCTGCAAGTGACGAACAAAACACACTATCAGCAACAACAGGGCCGTAGCGCCTATAGGGGCCGGGGGGGCACGTGCCCCCCCAGTTTTTCCCGAAAAAAAAGTCAGCAATATCTTAACATCATTTGTCTCATACATTTTGGTTGCAAATATCACTAAATTATGC